>QLYP01000078.1:588968-601680 GCA_016647725.1 Nasonia giraulti
TATATATATATATATATATATATATATATATATATATATATATATATGTACACATATATATATATATATACAAATCATTATAAAATATATCTACAAACATTTTAAAACATTTTATAAATATTTTTTAAAAATATTTTAGTTTGTAGAGGACACATTTTATAGACTTGTAGCGTGTTTTGAATAAGTAATAATTTACTAAATTTCGATACAATTTCTTTGGAAAATTTTAAAATATTTTACAATTAATATACAGATACTTCTTTTGCAAAACAATAATCAAACATGTTTCAAGAAGCATGAAACGCATTAGAGTTGGAATAAAGAAGGGTCACGCAAAAAATGCGCAATAAATACGCAAAAGCAATGTAACATGATACAAAAAGCTGTCTTACAGACACCGTGTTTTATATTTCAGATATTCATAATACTAAAAATGTTATTTTAAATTTCTACATCTAATAAACTAATTTACAGGGATTAATACGCAAAAAGTGAATTTTCTGTAACATTACTATGAAATGAGTTCAACCCTTCAAATCAGTATAAAATGTGGATCCGATCTGAGCTTTTAACAATGGAATATTGAGTTACATCAGAACAAAAAGAATGGTTAAGGGTTGTATCTCTTTGGACAGATAGTACACCCTGATTCCTGACGCCCTTTGTAACTTACGTTACAGTGGCGCCGCAACGCAAAACAATATTTTTTACTAGGTATCATCTTTGTAAATATTGTAAAAACGTCCTAAAACTTGTAAATGATACAATAATTAAATTTATTTGACATTATAAATTTCTGTTTGCAGAGTTAGATTACAAGAAAGTAATCTATTTATGCCTACGTATATCTGTTGTGTGTGCTCACGTGCGTGTGCGTGTGTGTGCGTGTAAGTGTGTGTTAAGGAAAAAGGACATAAAATCTTTGCTTTGCTTAATCACCCATGGCCATCATAAATTAAGAAATCTAACATATCAAAAATATCGATTTGTATCTTTACGCCATTATTTATCGTTACTTCACAATATTAAATAATGTAGATGTCAAAAATAATAGATAATAAAATAATATACAATTATAGTACACTAAATATTAAGGGAGTTTCATCGGTTTGAAAAAAACTGAAGACAAACAGATTTCACGCAAACACTAGCTGTTCTAAACTTTCTACTTAAAAAATTTATTTAGATACAGGAAGTAGAAAATACGATTGATCGCATACTCACCCTAGCGAGAAAAATCATGTGATTGATCACACGATTAACCACGTGACAGATCACTTGAATTCTCACGTGATTTATAACGTGACTATTTGGCGTGATTTCTCACATGATAAATCACGTTAGAAATCACTTATAAAATTGAAGTATTTGTTTTAATTAAAATAAATTATTTTGTTTTCACTCAACAATTACGAAAAATATATTTGTTTATGCTAATCCAAACAAATTGACCACAAAAAAGTGAAAAACTCTACCCTAACCGAGACTTAAACCCTAGTTTTCAACTTCACAATCCATTATCTTACTCCCTTAGCCATTTCTACTTGTACTAATAATGATGACTTGCAGGTCATATATGAATCTTAGTAATATATCATTTACGTATATCGACTATCTGCTAAAATAAAATTTGATAAAATAAGGAAAATAATTTTATTACATAATAAAAGAAATTAATTTATCAAGTATACATACATTTGTATTGCGTTCTAATCCTTATAAATCAGAATGATTTCTCTATACTATATTATATAGTGTTAATATCAAATTTAGATTATAAATATCAATCTTAACTTCGAAAATATTTTAGATCTTTTCAATTTTTATCTTAAAGTATACGTGTCAACTGTACAAAGTTAGAAATCTAACATATTTTCAGGTAAAAGTACCCTAATGGAAGTAATCGCCTGTGCCATAATATGCCAAAATGTGGCAAAGTGTTCTAAAATGTGGCAAAGTGTCTCAAAGTGTGCCAAAATTTGCCAATGCGTGCCAAAGTATTCAAATTTGGATAAGTGAAACAGTTTAGCACACTATGGCACACTTTGGCACACTTTTACACACTTTGGCACAGTGTAATAAACGTGCTGTACAAAAGCAAATAATATGTATTTCTATTTTGGCACAGTATGGCACAGTGTAGCACAGTATGGCACAGTGTGGCACAGTATAGCACAGTATGGCATAGTGTAGCACGGTGTCACAGTATAGCACAGTATGGCAGAGAATATTGTAGATCAGCATATTTGATGGCATGGCATGTAACTTATGAAGTAATGCATTAACACGTTCAAAATGAATAATTAATTTGGACTTTTTAAGGACGTGCGATAAACTGTGCTAAAATGTGACAAAGTATGCCAAAGTGTGCGAAAGTGTTTCTTTTTTCCAAATTTGAATGCTTTGGTACACTTAGGCACACTTCGGCAGACTTTGGCAAACTTTAGCAAACTTTGGCACAAAATCCATTTCCACTAGGATAGCATAGAATTTTAAGGCTTACAGCACAAATAGCTCAGGTAAAATAATCGACTGAAGTTAAAGACCAGGATTCTATCCTCAGCTAGGACAGTTTTTAAAATTTTTTTGCGGTCAATTTATTTAAATTAACAACAAAACTATTTTTCATAATTGTTTAGTAAAAATAAAATAATTTAATTTATTTTAATTAAAACAAATACTTTAATTTTATGAGTGATTTCTGACGTGATTTTTAACGTGAGAAATCACGCCAAATAGTCACGTGATAGATCATTTGATTTATTACGTGATAATTAAAATGATCTATCACGTGATTGATTGTGTGATAAATCACGTGATTTTTCTTGCCAGGGCAGTCTGTTAAATGCCTATTACGCACGCATTATATTGAAAACTTTATAAACATCAGTGCGCGCAGATAATAAGTACAACAATTATTAAATCATCAAGTTTTTCTCATACAAGTTTAGTTTTTATTTTTATATTTAACTTTATTATTATTCTAATTTCTCCTTCGAGTTATGAAATAATAAACAGATTATCAAGCGTTCACAGGGACCGTAGAAGAGTATTCTAACGTAAGGAAACAGGCGGGTGCGATCAACAGAAATAAGAAGCGGGAGTATCAAAAGAATCATATTAGGAGAATAGAAACAAACAGTAAGGAAAATAACCCCCGCGAAATGTACAGAGGGATTAACGCTATCAGAAAGGGTTTTAGAAGTAGAGCACAATTAATAAAGGACGAAAACGGGGACCTCGTAACAAATGACAACGAATTACTGTCTCTGTGGAAAAACTATTTCGATAAATTCTTAAACGTGCACCAATTAGGGGACGAAATTCACACTGCTGAACTGCACGTGGAGGAACCGAGCTACCAAGAAGTAGAGGCCGCGATTAAAAAACTAAAAAAACAATAAACCAGCGGGAAATGACTCTATACCAGCTGAGTTACTCAAATATGGGGGCGCCGAGTTTACTTTTAAAATTAAAAGTAAAGACAGAGTGCAATAACTATAGGGGTATCTCACTTTCAGCAACGTGCTACAAAGTTCTGTCAAACGTAATACAAGCTAGACTCACTCCATTCGCAGAAGATATAGAAGGAGAACTATTTATAGATTTAAAAAAAGCGTACGATTCTATTAAGCGAAGCAAAATGTATCAAATTCTAGTACTTCTCGGTGTACCAAAAAAACTCGTGAGATTGATTTAAATATGCCTGAACGGAAGCACGGGGAAGGTCCGAGTAGGCGGTAATGTATCAGAACCCTTCACGATACGCGATGGTTTAAAACAAGGGGATGGGCTCTCTACGGTGCTGTTCAACTTAACGTTAGAGTATGTCGTTAGAAAAATGCAGGTTAGCCAGCTAGGTGCACCGCTTAATGGAACGACGCAGATACTAGGCTACGCAGATTTGGATATACTGGCGGATTGTAGGGAAACGGTTGTAAGAAACGCGGAAATCCTCATGAAAGTGGTAGAGTATACAGGGTTAGAAGTGAGTGAATCCAAAACAAAGTACATGATTGTGGATAAACTAGGCATCTGCAGAGGGGAGAGAGATCTCAGAGTTGGGAATTTCACTTTTGAAAAGGTTAGAAAATTCAGGTATCTGGGTACGACCATAAATGATAGAAACGAGATTAATGTCAAAATAAACAAGAGACTCCATTCGGGTAATGCTTGCTTCTACGCCGTGAGTAATTTACTTAAGTCGAGGCTGTTGTCTAAAAACGTTAAAATAAGAATATACAGGACAATAATACTGCCGGTGGTTCTGTACGGGTGCGAAACGTGGGCTCTCACTAAGCAGGCGGACAACCGTTTTAGGGTATTTGAAAATAAAGTCTTGCGAAAAATATACGGGCCGAAGAAAGATGAGGAATGGAGGAGACTACACAATGATGAGTTGCACAATCTGTACTCGTCACCAAATATTAACAGAATAATAAAATCACGCAGATTGGGATGAGCAGGGCACGTAGCGAGAATGGGAGACGACCGTACGGCAGCGCGTGTCATGAAGGGCAGGCCGATGGTAACGCGACCTCTAGGTAAACCTAGTCGCAGATGGGAGGACAACGTAAAAGCGGATCTAGTAGAAATAGGACGAATGGGTGTCGATCGGAGGGGTGCATCTTGGGTGGGGTTGACACAAGACAGGGCAGCGTGGAAGGCTTGCGTAGATGAGGCGATGAACTTTCGAGTTCCAAATGCCACTTAAAAAAAAAAGTAAAATAAATCTAATGCAGTATTTTGGCTTTGAAAATTTTTCTTCGCTATAGACTTTTATGCGTGTGTTAGGACTTTTGTTGGAGTTTTGTATGGCCGTTTAGTGAGATTTGAATTTCGTGCCGTAGCGCGTCGATCGCTACAGCGAGAGCGGGCGAGCGCATGCGCACGCCGCCAGGGGCATCTCTTTTTCGCGCGGGATTGGGGCTCGCGAGCACGTACCTGTCAGTTCTGACAGCTTCTCACGAGTGATCAGTCAACATTGTGTTTTTCTTACTTGCATCTTGCGAATAAGTTATTGTTAATTTCGTGCGAATAGACTCGTCATTAAATCCTTTTCAGAACGATCGACTCTCTTTTTCTTGTATTTCCGTGCGTCGTGTAGTGTGTGTGAAAAAAAAATGTTATATAATAAAACAAGTTTTTAGCGACTAAAAAAATTCGAAAAAGTGTGTTAACATTTATAATAAAACAATAAAGTCTTCCGATTCTTTAATAAATATTACGTCTGAGGGGGTAAACCACCCCTAACACAAAATAATTATAAGTATATATTGAAGTACATACACGGAGTGTTATAAATGGATTTTTCGCCCTCTGTAAGAGAAAATGTCGTACAAAACACTTATGATAAAATGATCTAGACTCATATAAATTGACACTCGTCCCACACTTGTTAATAACTATTTATTGCATAAGTTATTTGAAATAAATATTAATGATAAATATCATAATAATAATAACAATAATCTCCGTGATAAAAGCATTTAGTTGAATTTTTCCAATGCATATTTGGAATGCATATCGTTTTACAGATCTTACAATTACAGCCATTTCTTATTATAAGTATACAACATTTATTCTAATTTTCCATGGTTATGTATGTTTTATGGTATAAAATGTTTACAATAATGATAATCTTCGAAATAGTGTTTAAAACATAATGATTTTTTACACCAAGCACAACGTATAATAGCAACATTGGTGCATCCTTCTATATCACAGTGTGAATTGCAAGAATCTCCAAAACTATAATTAACAGGATTGTCAAATTCTTCTGGTTTTTCATCGATATAACCACTTCTAAACCAGGAATATTTTAAAAGATTAATATACCTTGGTGAGGAAAGTTGATTATGCACTAGAGATTGTAATTTAATAATGTTATTCCTTTGATGTAATTTTAAATCATAATCCATTAAAATTACATTATCCGAAAATTGTCGAACAAAATTCTTCCAGATACGGAATCTATATACATCAAGTGGTTGGATATTCCCTGTTGTTCCTGTCGGTATTTTATTTACATTAACAATTTTATTGTCTGGCATCGTTTCTTCTATAACTTTTTCACAGTGGCCACTCCAGGAGTCAAGTAATAGTATAGTATTGGTACCTACATTCGGGAAAAATATTTTTTCCATCCAAATTTTAAAGAGGTCTGAAACAATAACATTAATATTTGCTACCTTTTCTGCAGTATTAAATGAAATTTAATAAAAAAATATTTACTCGATGTTAGCTTCCCAGATTTTGATGCTTCTACATAAACATTTTCGGCCTTCAATAAATTGCTTTCAACAATAGGTCCAAAATGACCACTGGATTCTTTTAAAACTAGAAAAAGTGGTGACATCAGTTTCCCTTCAGCTGATATAAGTGGTTGAATCGTATAACTATGTGTTGTTGACGAAACTGCCTGCACTAGGCATTGCACTTGTTTTTCTCCCTCGATTGCGAGGGTTCTTCCAGAATGCATTTCTAGTTGAAATCCACTCTGGTCGGAATTATATACATTTTGAATTCCAACTTCTAATGCACATAACCGAACATCGGCGACAAACGCATCTGCTTTTTTTTTCAAGTTCCGAATTGCTTTCTATTGTTTTCTTCGTTAGGAACTTATTTATTTTTCGAGAAACTATTCTATGAGCAGTTTTAAATTTTAATAACCAATTTCTAGAAGCTTTGAATCTAAAATCTTCAGAACCTATTTGTTTTTGAGCTTGTAATGCCCATCGACGTATATCGCGATCATGAATAATAAAACCAGCGGTGAGTGCAGCTTTAAAATTATCTAATGTATATTGACAAATTTGAGCGATTTTTTCTCTGTAAGTGCCACCTTTATTGATTGTGTGTACCCAACGCTTCAGCTGACTAACGGATCTAACTTTCTTAAATCTTTTCTGTACAGTTTCAAGTTTCATGTGTGACTTTGTTTTAGGACTTTTCCAAAATTCTACAACCCTTTTCTTATATTCAAAATCGACTTCATTATTTTCTTCTGTACATTCATTTGTTGGTGCTTCCGAAAAATCAGGAATATGATGTAGTACTTGATCCTCAAATATTTTTGCATCTTGATCTTTGAAATCTTCTAGAAAATCCAATGATTCTTCAACTGTCATTTCAATGTCATTGAATTCATCTGCTGCATCTATTAAAATATATTTAATTTGCTCCGACAATTGAATTTCTCTATAATTTCTCTCACTTTGTGGTGTTTGTAATGTTCCAAAGTAAGCTGATAATAAACTTATAACATTTAGAGGGTTAATTCTCATCTTCAGATCTAATGTAAATAAAAAGAAAACAATTTATTTGTTATATGATTGTAATTATCGAACAATTTAAATAAAGCATTTCTTAATTTACCAAAATTAATTAAAATATTTAAAAAAACTAAGGCGATTAAACTGTAATATGCTGATATTGGATACACTATTCTAATTTTCCAATTTGATTGCTGTGTCCTAGATAGTAGCCACTACTAAAAATATCTGAAATTTGAAAAATTAAATTTCTATAAAATGCGTATAAAAATGCCCTTTTTGGTGCCTATGAATTGAAGCGAAAATCGATTTTAGTATGTTTCATGAAAAAAATAACATAGTTTTTAAAGTTCTGAAAAAAATATGTAGGGCGCACTTCGCTCTTATATAATATAAAAAAAACTCGAATGTTTATTATTTCTGAAATTTCGGTAGAGGATTTTAAAACTTTTTTTGAAAATGGCATAGGTTATTTCAATATTAACTGATTGTGAGGCCCAAAGACGGCCAAAACTGAAATGGGATATACAGGGTGACCCATTTTAACTTTCACAGTTAAATTGTACAAAAAATTGCAATCCAATCATAAAATGTTTTAAATGAATGTTAGGTAGAGTATCCCCCTATAGCACCCGATATTTTGGCAACATTTTCTATTTTTCAAATAGTTGTCTTCTATGTTTTCCGCGTATTTTGAGCCTAAAGCACGGACGTTTTTACGAATTTCATTGCAGATTTTTTCTAACGGTCAGATAAAATACTTACTACATAGTAGATTTCAACTCGTTAAATTTGGAATAACGCAGCGCTAGATGCTACGCAATGGCGCCACTACAGCTCTGGGACTGCTGCTTAACATTTTTGAGCAAGTCACGTGAGGCCGCCGGCTATAACCTAAAAACTACACCCTGTCTACACAAGTAGAGAATCGTGCGAAATATCGAAGTCGCTCGCTCTCTGCGAAGCGCCAGCGCTTTGCTCTATAATTATAACCGGGCGCATTATCTCCGGCGGCCGAAGTAAAAAGGAGTTCGTCGTCGCAAAATTAGCGCTGATCAGCACACGCGGTGACGCAACGAGTCTGCAGGCATGACAAGGTATACGCTCTCGTGCCGACGATGTCAAGCATTGGAAAGAAGAGTCGCGCGCCCAGGCTTTTTCTTCATTAGTCGGGAAGGCGTGGCGATGATGACGTCAGCTCTCAACACCCGACGCCGTTGGCGAGAAGATACTGATAGCGAAAAAAAGACCACACCACGTAGCAGCAGTTGAAAAGTAGATGGATCCTACGTGACTAGGCCTGTCCGTGGCGGGAGACAAGTTTTCTTAATGTGTGCCGGGGAGCTGCATTTGTCGTGCGGAGGTAGCGCCTGGGTGGTCATTGTCATGCGCCTTCTCTTCCGCTCTTATCTCCGCGATCACAATGTGTTATCACTGTCGTATGCGTTATACTGTACCAAAGAGATTTCATCGACGTTCCACGATAATATTCGTTATTAAAAAAAGTATACATACATACGGTACTTGCCAAATCGCAGGAAAAACTTATCTATCAAAATTCCTCGGTGTTCGAGACAGGCATTTTACCACTGAGCCACAACTACAATGTAAATAAATTCTTAAATGTTGGGTTCGTGCGTGTGAGCGCGCAAACGCGCGCGCGCGTGTGTGTATGTGTGTGTTTTTAATACACTTATGGATAAACTTAAAATCTAGCTTATAACTATAACGAGTGTGAAGGATGACTGGGATAGGTAGTGTTGGATAAAGTACATAGGTAAGTGAGTAGAAATATTTATATATGTTTAACAATTATATTTATTCAAAACTCTTAAACTAAATACAATAATAGTTATGTATCCTTATATATAGTTGTTTTTAAGTATGCGACTAGGTTATATAAATGTAAATTAACAAACACGTATATGATGATATAAATATCTTCTAAAGCTAAATATATATTTTTATCTTTTAATAATTGATCTATCTTATGTACAAGCGTCTCGTCAAAATATCTCATTGCACATTCAACATTGTAAGCAGTGAAATATGTGTACTGTGCATTTTCGCTATTTACTAATTTGTCTTTGCTATAGTCACCCAGCTCTTACACAATAATTGTTATAATCATTTTAACTTTTAATAAGTACTTAATTATATGATCTATTATTTTAGATAAGGCTTTGTCAAACGTCACTCTTTTAAACACTGGTGAAGGCTTATGCACTTTTTTCGTCCTAGACTCGCCAGAGTCTTTGCGTATTGTCGTCTCATCGTCCTTCAGTAATTCAAATGCTCAATCAGAGTAGCCGATCATGAATCTGATGTAAAATCCGGAAAAGGTGATTCGTTGATCCAGCATATCCTCCTCGCTGTACGCCTGGAAGTATCGGTCGATTTCGTCAAACTACTCCCGGAACTGTAGCCAGGAGGCAAGCGGCAAGGATAGTCCGTAAAATTCGTTATTACTCAGTGGAACAACCAGATTGAAGTCATCCGAACGGACTGAGGTATTTTCCAGCCCAATGTGAATAATTTTTCTATAAGAGTTGTTCAAGACAAATACCATGGGTAGAATTTGATGACGGCAATACTTGGTGGTGGTGGAAGTCTGGCTGTCCTGAGTCTGGCTATCGTGATGTCTCTTTTGTCCAACCATCTTTTTCTTCTTATACTTTTTCTTGTCACCGATAGAACTTCTACTTTATACTTGTGAAAGAGAACGGTACTCTCTGTGCTACAACTACGCCGGCTTATATTCGAAAACCACTACATTTGGTGGGAGGCGAGACCAATGAGGAACAGTCTCGCGACAAGTGAATGACCAATAGAATCACTGGTGTTGTGGAGGAGATCCAATGAAAATCTGTAGGGTCGCACTTTTTGGAAGCTGTGCAAACTAAATATCTTCTTACTTTATCAACTTAGCAACGAATTCTTCGGCAATCTGATCATTTTTTCTCAAATCCGATGAGAAATTTTTGAGAAATCGCTGCATACCATACCATTAATCATATAATATAGGTACATGATACAATATTGCTACAAGCATTAGAAAAGCTGTTTCGTAATCGAATGTGGTTCCATCCTGAGCTTCTTACAATTTCTCTGTATGGTTGTGCACCATAACTATCAAAATACCATCCAACACTATTTTTGGACATATATATCGCCACCCAGTGCATACCACGTCTCTTATGACTCTGTGTATTAAACTTAAAGCCACATAGTTTTACCCATGTCATTGGAATTTGATCCACCGGATAAACCCCCACCGCATGAGCTCTCATTTTATGCAACTTTTGGAGAATATTCAGAGAATTCATTCTTGGAAAGATAGTATAGCGGTGAGAAGGGACGCGCTGATATTGTAGTTATAGTGCCCCCGACACCACGTGAATTTAGCCAGAGTTTCATTTTGCAGGCGTTGTTGAGCGCACATGTGTATTGGAGTGGGCAGCGTTTAACAGAATGCTGCATACAATACCGTGCACAGTATGGCAATTTGTAGTAAGGTGGACACTCGTACGCCTCCTCTAAATTGATAACTTTGCGTGTCGTAATCTTATTTAGCAGTTTCGCCTTTTCCTCGCACATAAATTTTATTTGCTTTTCTGCAAATATCATGCATAGTTTTGGAAAATATTTTCAGCGAAACATCCCTATCGTACTAATCCAGACCATGATGATGCAGTGTTAGCCAATTATTCTCTCTTAAAATATCTTTTTTCAAAAATCTCGAATCACAAGTAGGCACGATAATTCAATGTGCTGTAGCATCTAAATCTAATACTGCTAAGCCCACTTCTTTTGGCACAACTCGACCCTTGCTATCCTTGAAAAACTGAAAATCGATAACTAGATCCATTTTTCCCTTTGTCTGCACAGCTCAAGAAAGGCGTATCGACTGGCACCAAGCTTGTATTGGTAGGTGGTTTTATTTGGTTTTTCAAAGAAAGCCATCTAGCCTCAATCTCTGTAATCCACCAAAACTTGTCGTGACGAGTCAATCTCCAACAGATTGTCGTACTCAGCATAAATTATGCAATTTACAACAGTATCTAATGCGTCATCAAATCTCACGTCAATTCTCACACTACCTCTTCTGATTAAATTCCAATGGGTGTCATTGTTGGGGAAATGCAAAAAGATAGTAGCCATTTGGGTATGCATTGCGTGTTATCGAATTACCGGCATTTGAAAAATGTACCCCCGTACCCGAGAAGAGTGTGTAATACGCATCCACATATATCTTTGTTTTTTTGAAGTCAGACTACAGTGGTTTTGATGGGATTTGTACACCGTCCACAAACTAACACAAGAAATTGAAATTGAAATTTTTAAAATTGAACGGATTGAGTGTTGTATCGCCGTTATAAGCCTTATTTTCAATAAATCCAATTATGATTCCTTTCAGCAGTTGACCCAGTATGACAATATCTATCGACTGACCATGCACGCCACTGTTCAGGGTTACGTTTTTCACCTCTACCCCTGTAAGCGGATACTTTGCTGTGACTTTAGAAATCATTTTTCCGTGAGCCAATGAAATGCCCGGATTAATCGTTACGCGGCGAACAAATAGTGTGACCTCGGTTATATGTACAGTATACGCAGAATCGGGATCCATTAGACAGAAGCTATCGCGAGAACGCACAAACCGTACGCGTACCTCAACACCACCAAGTAGTAGTCTATCCATATTTAGCACATCCACGTGTAAGTAGCCCAATAAATCAATTTTATTATTTGCCATAACTACTTGTCGTCTAAAGAAACCTGCATTACCGGTGTTTCGTCGTACGACGTATACCCATTATTATAACTAGATATAGCCTAAATTGAACTGCTGAGCATTCATTGCAGTCAAAACGTTTTCAGTGTATCAGTGTCGCTTATGAGTCGAGTTCGCAAAATGCAAGATAATCACTTTTGCACCTTGCGAAACAAATGATCGAAATTTGGAAAGGATATGAAGTTTTGAATATGCCTTGCACGGCTTTATTCGACAGTTTTTCGTTCTTAGTCAAGAACTCCGTATCTCGCTGATCCGACAATCGGTGACAAATATTATAAAACCTAAACGTCGCTATATCGTGAATCTCATTATTACATTTAATCCAATTGTTGAAAATCTTGATCATTTCTTAAATACATAAAGATTGCATAGTAGCTGAATAAAACCATTATTTCCTATTGCAATTTATGTTCTTGGAGTGAATCAAAAACAAAGTACATGATTGTGGATAAACTAGGCATCTGCAGAGGGGAGGGAGATCTCAGAGTTGGGGATTTTACTTTTGAAAATGTTAGCGAATTCAGGTATCTGGGTACGACCATAAATGATAGAAACGAGATTAATATCGAAATAAACAAGAGACTCCATTTGGGTAATGCTTGCTTCTACGCCGTGAGTAATTTACTTAAGTCGAGGC
>QLYP01000780.1:7318-35320 GCA_016647725.1 Nasonia giraulti
TCTTTTTTAAAATATTTATATTTACTGTACCAGTCCTAAAATTGAAACAAGTTTTTAAACGGATGAAGAATTAGAAAAACATATTGCTACTTATGAAGCATATCATAAACAAACATTTGTTACTGGTCGTTCACAGCCATACAAATCATTCAATTTCAAAAAAATAAAACCTGTTGTTAAATATCATACACTTATTAAAGTGTGTAAATATGGAGAAGAAAGAGAATCAGAAGCAACTGGACAGCGCAGTGGAAGGTATATAGTTTTATCTTTACTATAGTTGGAAAATGTATGTAAAAATAAATTAATAATTAAATAAAGCTATCGTTAATTTTTATAGAACATTAAAAAGAAATTGTGAGTGCTTTATTAAATTTCAAGCCAAAGAAGGGAAATTTGATGTTATTGCAGAATTGAATTTAAAGCACACAAATCATGAAGAATATGAGGTGAGATGCGTTTAATTATATTATGTTCACTTTATAATTGAAATTCAAATAAATTTGTTAATTGTCATATATGCGTTTTATGAAAACTTGTCCGATGTGAAACGATTGACTAAACAAGAAATAGAATAAGCTACATTTCTACATATTCTAAATTGCAAGACCATCTTATTACATGAGCATATTTATTTATTTATTTATTTAATACCATATACATATGCCCTTTAAAAGGCATCCTATAGAGGCAAACACAGTTGCCTGTACATAGGAATGGCATACTTAATCACTAATACTAACATACTTAAAACTACCATATAGAGCCAAGGTAACGCATTTAACGCTATCATGCCATTTTTCCTTTTCATAGCAAGTTAACAATATTAAAATATTTAAAAAAAATATATAACATCCAAAAGTTAATTCTTTTCTATAAACCTCTTTAATTTTCTTTTCATAGAGATTTTACTTATTGCTAGGTCTTTGAGATCATTCGGTAGCGTTTTAAATACACTCACAGCCAGAAAATAACTGCTTTTCTTGCTTACCGTTTTATCAATTTTAGGCAATGGTAGATTCTTGTTTCGTGTCTTGTTTGTACTTCTTATGTAGCTGTCTCTTAATTCATTATAATGATATACTATACACTCTAGTTCAAACATTTGCCTTATACTTAGAGGTTGGTTCTCTGCTATATAACAGTTTTTATTTATAATTCGAAGTATTTTCTTTTGTATCCCTTGAATTAAATTTAAGTAATTGTTATAAGCCCCACCCCATGCAATGATGCCATAGTTTGTAATACTTTGAAAGAAGGCATAATATAGTAACATTAGCGTTTTACTATCCATAAATTTCTTTAGCTTCGCAAAAATATAGATTAAATATCTTGTTGTTTTTATAATATAATTTATGTGTTTATCCCACTTCATGTTATAGTCTATTATTAAACCTAAATATTTACAACTGTCTACTCTATTTATTACATTATCACCAATTATGATGTTTAAGGTGCTAGGCACACTATCACAGTAATTGTTATATGCAATATATACGGTTTTATTTACATTGAGTGATAATTTATTTAGGTTTAGCCATATTGCCATATTACGAAGATATTCATTTAATTTTTCTTGCGCAGTTGTCCACGAGTTATCACATGAGATGATAACTGTGTCATCAGCGTAAGATAATATTGTTTCGTTTTGCATATCTATCAGTAGGTCATTCACGTATAATATGAAAAATAGAGGGCCAAGTATTGTTCCTTGTGGAACCCCTATCATAATTTTTTTGTACTCACTCCTGCAGTTACTTATCTTTACACATTGTTTCCTATCAGATAGATAGCTGCTGAGTAATTTTAATGCTTCTCCTCTTACACCATATCTTTCTAATTTGTCCAGCAGTATACTGTGATCTACAGTATCGAAGGCTTTAGCCAGATCTAAGAACGCAATTATAATCGGTTTGCTTTTATCTAGGTTTCTATATATAATATTTGATAGAAGATTGAGAGCATCCTTCGTTCCTCTCTGTCTTAGAAAGCCTACTCCACCAGCCTTTTTCTTCATTGCAGTAAGGTCAATGAACTTTCTTATTTTATTTTGTAGGATACTGCATGCGTGGCTATCTGTTGCCATATGCTCAGTATTATATTGAGTTTTATATTTATTATTGCTGAAGATACAATTAGGACAATTTAATTTATTACCGGAACAATCTGTAGTCTTATGATTACCTGCACATTTTAAGCATGTGTGATTATTTGTGCACTTAAAGCCATTATGCCTATATCTACCACAATTAAAACATGGCTTGACGTTGCAGTAGTCATGCACCTTACAGTTTTGATAACCCACGAAGATCCTGCTTTTATTCTCTCTCACATGTTGATATAGTTCAGCAGGAATTTCTAATATGACTGACTGTAAATGAGTTTTGGAGTTATCATATGAGTGCAATACTTGAATACTGCAATACTTCTTGTTGAATTTACTAAAATTTCTTTCATTTATGTCATCTTCAATTTTTGTATTATCTAGATTTTCAAAATTATCTATTCCAACTACTTTAACCTTTGGATTCTCTATTGTTTCTTTTGTAACATCACAACTTTCATCAAGCTTTTTCTTCAAAACATTATATGCTTTGCTTGCACTTTCTTCTGTTAAACAATCTACTATTATTTCACTCTTTTTCTTAATTAGTTTTGTTGCATGTATGCTCTTATCTTTAATGAGATAGTGTGCAACAGTATCATTTATTGTGTCTATAGGGTAATCTTTAGCATCTTTGTTTTTAACTATAATTTTTGGGATTCATTTTGGCTTGTTGTTAGTCATGGCACTCGAAATTACTTAAGCATATGTTTTGTTTTTTGAGGTATTTATTTCACTTTTCTACTTATCAAGTAATTCACTCAATAACTTATTTTTTTCTTTCGGTTCTTTATTTAGTTCTTTCAATAGTGCATTTTCAAGCTTCAAAATACTGTCCATTGATACACACTTATTTTATCACTTTTTCTCAATTTAATCTGAGCAATGATTATTTTGGCTTCATTACTCAGCACATTTGTATTCACTTTCGAGGTTAAGTCTACCTGGTTATGTTCTGGACATAATCCTAGAACTCCACTAATTTTTACTGCCCCGTCTATTTTAGCAAAATCACTAGTATGAAAAGCTTCCTCACATATTATACAAATAACCGTTTTTACTTCCACTTTTGGATGACATTTATAGAAAATTGCTGACTGTGAAGTCACCGAGACCGCGCTCGATCACTCCATCTTGAAGAAAAAAAAATGATGGACAAAACTAAGAAGCAAATTATGCCACAAGATTTGTATAATGCTTTCAATAAAAATAAAGATAAAAATGCAAATGACATTGAAGCTGCTGTACAACTGCTAGAAACTAAATATAGTAAGTAACTAGGGAAAATTACATACAATATACTATCTAAACTTTCAACTAAAGAATTTTATTTTTTAACTTTATAGTAGCAAAAGTCGAAATTTTAGAGGAAAATTCACAATTTCAAGGAATGTATTTCTCAACGCCAGAGATGAAACAAAATATGAAGAAATACCCAGAAGTAATGTGCATTGATTCTACTTACAAAATTTTCAGCTTAAGATTTTCTTTCATGCTTTTTGTCATTGAAGATGGCGAAGGGCGTAGTCACATTGTAGCAGTAGGAATTTTAGTTAACGAATCTCGACCTATAGTAAAATGGTTGTTGGAGTGCTTTAAAAAAGATAATTTAGAAGCTGTTAAAAAGACACGCTGTTTTATAACTGAAAAGGATCTAGTTGAGAGATCTGTTATTCAAGAAGTTTTTGATTGGGGTAGATTATTTATCTGTCAATTTCACATTAAGAATATTTGGCAGAGAGGTTGCTAATCACTAAGGAACAAAAAGAGAATGCTCTTCGGTGCCTGGACAAGATGGTCAAAAGTTTGTGCCAAATTGATTATGACAATGCTCATTCGCAATTCATTTCGACTGCTCCTGATATAATAAAAAATTATTTTAGAGACAATTGGCAAAATATTACAGATGAATGGGTCAAATTTAAAATCTTTAACTTGAATCTAAAAAATTTAACAAACAATAGAATTGAATCTCTGAATGGAAAATTAAAAGATGAGATCGGAACCTACAGTGCATTGATAGATTTTATTAAAAATTTTTTTAAATGGACTAATTACAGATTAAAGTGTAATAGACTGAAAGATATTCAGGACGTATTAAGAATCAATTCTAAAGATGTTACGATCACTGAATTTGAAAAAGCGAAAGTTTTATACAAGGATTGCTTAACTCATTATGCTTATAAAGTTGTTCTTGAACAATTTCAATATTTTGAATTCATGACTTTGCTTAATTTTGATGCTGTATCGCAAACATGCACTGATATATGTCGTAAAGAAGAAATCTATATCACTTCATATTCGTGTACTTGTTTTGAAATGACCAGTATGGGATTACCATGTCGTCACATTTTAGCTATACATTTAGCTCTGAAAATGCCTCTGTTTTGCAAAGATATTTTTTTAGAGAGATAGTTAAAAAGTTCAACAAACAACTCTTTTTCAAATAGTTCTGAATCAGTACCACTATCGCCACCAGGACCGAGCACAGTTATGCCCTTAGTAAAACCTATTAAAACAAGATCGTCATCAAGTAGAAGAAGCAATTTTGAGAATGCAAATAAAGAAGATACAACTAAAATTGTAATTGCAAAAGTTAATACTCCAAGTCGCTTAACTATTGGAGAAAAAAAAACGGAGGCTAAAAGCAATAATGGACGAATTGAAGGAGGTGATTTCGGAGCAAGCAGATCCAATTTACTATTCAAGGTCAACCACTATGAAAAATATACTAGATTATTTCAAAAGTAACAAAGATGTTAAAACAGTTGCAAAAGACAATTGTACAACACAAAGCATACAATTAGACTTAGAATACAATTTAGAAGAATCGTTAAAACAATTATTTTTAGAAAAGTCTAGTCTAACACTTGCTGATATTAAAATGCCAACACCTACAAAGAGAAGAGGACAATTGCGAGGAATCAAGTCTTGCACAGTAGATACAAAGAAAAAATAAAGCTCGTGTATCTATGAGGCGTCGTTGACATTATTGTGCAAATAATGACAAATTTGGAATGGATTCAACATCGGGCTGAGTATCCTCAGTGTCATTTTCAGTCGTATTCAAAATCCAATACGAGAACAGACTTAGGTTACTTTTTATAAAAATATGATGCAATGAATTTCTATTAATTAATAGTTTTTATTTTTGTTGTTGAGTTGTTTTTATTAATTAACTAATCAATAATAGTACATTACGATACATGTGACTTAAATGGTTCTTTTTTACGCGGTGCAGTTAGCACCCAAGCGTAGCGAGAATGGTGAAAAAGATATCCGAGCCAGAAAAAAACACTGGAGCAAAAAAGAAGTTAATAACTACAAAACAAATAAACGTGAAAGGCAGGCCAAAAGGAAAAGTTACTTCAGTAACACACAACACTTGAACAACACAGAACAAGTCAGAAAAATCATATTATGGCTTGGTTTTGATCCAAAATTTGTAAAGATTATCATCGAAGATTCCATCAAAATTCCATTTACGTCTTTTCAAGACAAACTAAGCAAAATTCCTGAGCAATTGACTTCTGTATATATAAACTTTGATATATTAGATAAACATTTAGATTCAAAAACCAAAATTCGGCCGATGGAAGCAATGACAGATCAAACACAAGAAATGATCTACTATTGTAGAAAGTGTAAGAAAGTTGTATCGACTGAATGTATTGAGTGCTCCATTTGTTTGAAATGGGTAAATACAAAATGCGATAAAATTAAAATTACTGAACCAATGAAAGCAGATGACTTTAAGTATTTCTGCAAAATCTATTTGGATAGAAAATAGACATATAAAGAAGCTTTTCTGTGTTTACTGATGTATGGAGCTTATGCCAACGATGATCTGGAAGTATTATATGGAAGTACTGTTGGAGATTCTGCGTTACCACACCTCTGTCACTGGAGATGAGCAGTGCTCTTTTGTGTTTTGTGACAGCTTTGCTGGGCCAGGATTTGCATTGCATTGCGCAATATATAAGTATAATCTCATTTGCGAAAAAAAATTTAAAAAATCGAAAAATCGTTTATGTACCTTAAATCAACATGATTAAAATAAACAAAAAAATAGTTCTCGTATTCAACGTTTTATTTATTTATGAACTGAGTGAAATCATTAAAAATTTGTAAATTCTAAATGAACGTAAAATGTGGAGTCACGTAAATAGTTATAGAAACGTAAAAGCTACAGTCACATAAAAATTTGCAGTCACGTAAATACTTGTAGCCACGTAAAAGCTACAGTCACGTAAAATTTGCAGGATTATGTTTTTATTAATTTATGTGACTGGAAGCTTTACGTGACTGTAAAGAAAAATTTACGTGTCTCAGAGCTTTTACGTGACTCTAAGAGTTTTCCGGAAAATTTACGTAACTCCAAGTTGCCCGAAAAATTTACGTGACTCTAAGAATGCAGCAAAAAAGCTACCCTTAGAGTCACGTAGAGTCACGTAATTATGTGAATCTTGGTGCGAATAACGACGTCCTTAATAAAATCTATTCTGTATTGATGGACAATATTATATGTAACTCTGGAAATAAATAAATAAGCATAAAATTGAATAACCTGAATGATATCTATTATCCTAAATAACACCATACATGTAGATGTAATTTGAAGCAAAAGTAGATACAGATTGACCTCAAGTTGTCATCAAATTGCACATTGTTATTGGGAATCAGATATTTAAGAATGTTTATTCTTTAGGCTCCAAATAATAAAATTATTCTTTGATTTATAATTATTTCAACTTTTAAATGAATATTATTATTATCTAACCAAAAAAAACTTTTCGAAAATAAACATTGATACAAAAAAGATCAGTCCATTAAATTGTAAAATATTTGTTAAACATATAGTACATTCATTTCAATACAGGTACTGAAAGTGATTATTTACCTCATGTAACGTTCTTTACCCTAGTGAAGTGAGCAGGAAATGTCACATTAGGTAACAATCACTTATTCACTAGTACCAAATTGTAATATACTTCGAGAAACTAAATTTGTGAATTTTAGGTTAGAGTGGTATATATCTTTTAGTCATTAATTAATGGAATATGTACAATAAAACTGAGTGTGCAAAATCTTGCTTAAAAAAATGCAAAACATTCACGATTCGTGATAAAAACCCTTTTTAGCTAATAAAAAATTGAAATGTTAACTCTGATAAAGCCACTATTACACAAAAATAAGTTTCTTGTTCTCAAAAAATTGAAAAAAAAGGAACTGTCTCAGTACAGATATCATTGTATATCATACATGATGCAAGGTATATCAAACTTATTATCAAGTACAAGCAAACAGTGTATACATGATACATAGCGCTATTTACTTTGAGTCAGTGTATTTTTACAATAACCTCTACAACTATAGAAGTTACTATAATAATCCAAGAGAAGGTGGTTGATATGGTCAACTCACAAGCCCAATACCTTTAAATTATTGGGTTGTCTCGATTTATCTAGATAAATTAATCAAATTCAAATTAATGAATTGCATTAGAAACTATTCAAAATGAATAATAAAAAACATAAAAAATCGTCATCTAAAATTATCTCATGTAGGAATATAACATTTATACATGAGTTGAAAAACTGCACCTGCCAGAATACATAGTGGCATATACCTTGTACTGTCTACGTTAACATGTTTTGATTGTCCATCCAAATAAACTGAAGATGTAACTTGATAGTACCAAATATAAATGAAACTGTTCAATCTACTTCATTTTTTAACATTGAAAAACTTTTTTTTTTATATATTTTTGTTTGAGTAAACAGCAATAGAATTTCAAATTTATAATTGCTCAATAAAAAACCTATAAAAAGACAATATAGACATTTCTACAGTGTTAGTTGATAACTGCGTAAATTCAGAAATATAATTTTGAGAAATGTATATTACTTCAATATTTTTTAGAAAATATCCAAGTTATTTTTCATAACATTAGAAAACTTTTCTAGAACTTATCCAAAATCAAAATGAAAAGAAAAATATTTGAAGATTCAATAATATACAATAAGTTTTAAATACTTTTAACTATATTTAACCAATCGATTCACAAAATAATAATTTCAAAAACATTCGGCGGAAAACACCATTTAAACTAAATTTTGTTTATTTAATGAAGCTATTTAATGAAGCTAATTGTTTCTATCTGAATTTGGTGTATGTGAGTGTGTGTGTATATATATTTTATATATGTATGCAAACGCCACAAACGCACACACATCCACACGCGTGCGCGCACGCACACGCACGCACACACACACGCGCGCGCGCACGTGTGCCGTGGCCCCAGGGGGTGAGAGAAGGAGACCGAACTGCCATGAGCTCAGAAAGCCGAAAGTGTTTCGAGTTTTCCGGCAAAAATCGCCGTGTCGCTCGGCGGAACGGCTGACATTTAACATGTAACAGAGCCTCTCACGGGAATCGAACGTACTAAACAACGCTGTGTGCTGGCAGTGCTGGCACTGAATGGCTATCTACAGACCACGGCGCGTAGAAAATAAATTTCTATAGTCGGTAGCGCAAGAGTCGCTCGTCTGCAGTGCGTTCTGCTAGGCGCATGTAAACAGCTGTGCATAAATCCTCGCAGTGTACGCGTACTTGTTGCTCAAACCCCTTCTCGTGCTGCTAATAGTTGTAATAGTGTAGTGTTGTAAAATGTGCGAACAAAAGCAGGGATTTCAGCAGTTGTGGGTGTACGGGAGATGCTGCTGTTTTGTGAATTGCCAAGTTGTAAAATGTGTGCTGCAGCAGTCGAGCTCATTGCTTCAGATGTTCTGGACCATCGCTGTACTTATTCTCTTGTACAGAAGCTATTGCACACTTGAAAAAAACTGGCGAGTGAACAGTCTGCCTTTCACACAGAGCTCCAAAATCAAGATGTTAGGTTAGGATGCATTTAATATTTGCAACGGTTGAGGTGATGATTGAGAAGAGTTTATCGATTATGTTGTTACTGCCAAAGTTTCATTAGAAGTGCAACCTGATGCCATCCCTGGTGTCACACAGACTTCATGCGAGACCAGAATCCAGAAAAAAACAACGTTGGATTAGTCATTCATACACCTGTTTACATGCGCCTAGCAGAACACACTGCAGAAGAGCGACTCTCGCGCTACGGACTATAGAAATTTATTTTCTACGCGCCGTGGTCTGAAGCTAGCCATTCGGTGCAACTTTCTGCACTTCCGTTTGCCATCCCTGATGCTGGGGTCACGATTATTCGGAGGGTCGCTCAAATGCCAACTTCAAGGGGCATCGCGGTAAAAGCGATCTGCTTTGTCCCCTGAAGTCAGCCATCGGGCGACCCTGCATTAATTTTGAAAATGTTCGCATTACCAGTGGCTGCACCGATGAATAAGAAAGTGTCAAACTAAAACTAAAAAACAAGAACTCTAAGCACCAAATGTAGTTACCCAAGATTTAAATATCATACGGGAATATTGATGTATCCCGTAAACTTAAATCTACCTACCCCATGCACAGGGAGATGCAAATGAAAAAATAAAAATACTAAACTAAATTCTTCTAAAACCATCTACACCAGGCACAGCAAGTTGTTAACACAAAACGAAAATATTAAATCCTAAGCACATAAGCCCACACAAAAATCAAAATCAAAATACAAAATCCTAAGCCTGATCTAAATAAATTTACCTAATACGTAGAGAGATAGGAATATTAAATTTTTTAATATGTTGGCACTTTATAGGAAGGCGTGCGTGTGCAAGATTAACATGCAAAACTAAAACCCTTAAACACACCTACCCCATTGAGTAAGAGTTTGAGTCATAAAATATTATTTTAAATACGTCGGCACATTAAAGAGAGGCGAGCGAGCGCGAGAGTAACTTCAAAAACCAAAATTCCTAAACCTACCAACAACACAATGCAAGAGTTTGGTTGAAGAACTCTTGCTAAATTATTCTCTTAATGATATTATCATCTTAGCTAATATTATCATCTCTCTCGCTTGTCTCCCTTCGATATGCCGACGTATTTAAATAATATCTTTTTAGTCAATCTCTTTCAACCTGTTGAAAGTATTTACATGAAATTTCATGTTATAATTTTAAAATTTCACATGTAAAATCTTACATGAATCAATAAATATGAAAAACATTACGTATAATTTTACAAGAAATAAAGATCTATCTGTAAAATTTTACATGTAAAAGTTTAAAATCTTTACATAAAGTTAAATGCAAAATTTAATGTAAATAGTTTTAACTAAGGTGCATAGGGGTAAGAGGTGGGTTTAAGGGTTTTAGATTTTAATGTTACACTTTTCCTCAATCGCCTTCCTTCAACGAGCAGACGTATTTAAAAATGTAATATTATCTATCTGCTTATTAAGTAAATTGATTCAGATCAGGCTTAGGGTTTTGTATTTTGATTTTGATTTTTGTGTGGGCTTATGTACATAGGATTTGATATTTTTGTTGTGTTTTAGGAGATTTTAGTTTAGTATTTTTTTATTTGCATCTTGCCGTGCATGGGGTAGGTAAATTGAAGCTTATGTGATATTTTAGTATTCACGTTTTATATTTAAGTCTTGGCTAACTAGATTTAGTGCATAGGGTTCTTGTTTTTTAGTTTTAGATTGACACTTTCTTATTCATCGGTGCAGCCACCGGTAATTCGAACATTTTCGAATTGATGCAGGGTCGCCCGATGGCTGACTTCAGGGGACGCAGCGGATTGCGCTTACCGCGATGCCCCCTGAAGTTGGCATTTGAGCGGCCCTCCGAATAATCGTGATCCCAGCACTGGTGCTGTGTGACAGCAGAGATTAGTAGAGAGATTGCCGATACCGTGTTAAAAAGGCGTGCTGAATTCGATCATGACACCACCATGCGGTGCGTAATCGAACTATACGCATCTAGCAAAAACCTCCCACTCTCACGTCTGCGCACTCATCAGCTGCAGTCTCGCGCACTAATTGGACCACCGAGCTCGCGCGTTGTTCAAAAAGAGATGAGGGAAAGAGCTTTTCGGGAACCGATAATGCGCAAAGCTAGGGTTCAAATCTTGTGCAGGGGTGTTTTTATTCATAATATTATTTTACATTAAGTGTAATAAAGTACATTTAGCCTTAATATAGATATTGTTTAATGATTTTTAATCTTATTATGAAACACTCTAAAAGCCAAAGTTGAAAGTTTTGAACTTTATAAAAGATTGAAGTACACCTATATTAATCTTTAAAAACTGCCCGGAATGTTCGGAAAAGATTAAAATGATTATTTAACATTGTTGTGGGTTGCGTCAAACGATTAAATTTATCAAATTACACTTTTGTGTGTATAAGTCTTATTTCGACCTCTTATATATTATTATGGGTTAAAAAGAATTAGGTAATAAACCAGGCTGAGTATAGACTTCAGGCATATTATTATGCTAATAAGAATATAATAATACAAGAGTATACAAGACATAATAATAGAGAACAAGAGACGAGGCAAGATAGACAGAGAGAGTGAGAGCATAGGTAGCGCGGTTGCCGCCTGGCCGCACAA
This sequence comes from Nasonia giraulti, assembly GCA_016647725.1. Lineage (NCBI taxonomy): Eukaryota > Metazoa > Arthropoda > Insecta > Hymenoptera > Pteromalidae > Nasonia > Nasonia giraulti. Next base: position 18,953 of record QLYP01000780.1, read on the forward strand.
CGTTGGCGAGATATGACAACGATGTGCCGACGGCCGGGAGAGCTGCGCCTAGAGTTAGTCTCGCTGCGCTATCCACACGAGTAGCTCGCGCTGCTACTATACGCGTGTTTGTTGTGGTTCCTGCGAGCATCTCGAGAGCGAACGATATTCGTCCGTGCGTTACTGACGATCCGCTGCGACGCCCGTCCGAACTGCTGCATCTCCACGTCCGAGACTGGACCACGTCCGTTGCGTTAAGTACTACAGCCACTACTGAGTTGTAAGTACCTGCACTCTCACTCTCTCACGTCGACGGGGTAACATCTCTCGTCTCTCTTTATCGTTCGTCGAAGTGTGCAGCGTTTGCACCTCTGTGTATAGTACAATTGAATATACATTTCCTTATCTAAACTTCTCGTGTGTTATTTCCTACGACCCGACCTACGCCGCCTCCGCGGGCCCGTGTAAAAACACGTGCATCATCTGAGTCGGCCGAACCGTGCCTTCAGCACGCCCGACGTTAATTTATAATAAACAGGGCCCTTCTGGCCCTGGTTATAACACGGCAGAAAGGTATTAACTGAGTGTTATAATATATATCGATTAAGTCGACAAATCTAGCAGTATATTATATATGTATGTTATATCTTGTACAATAAATTCTTAAATATTTTTCAACAAATATAAATAATAAAACATTTTCATAAATATTTATACATACAAATTATTTGTTATAAATCGAATTCTATATTTCAAATGAATATTTGTAAAAAATTATTTATATTCATAAATGCATTTATGATAATAAATTTTAGGAGGATAAACTAATATTTATTCATTCAGTAATAAATGTACAGTTTTCCACACCACCGTTGAGGTACTGTTTCAGGCGCGTTGGTTTTTTTATTATACTTTGAATTATTTTATGAGAAAAAATAGTAATACCAAATAATTCAACGACATGTTTAAATTAAATAATATTACATTATTTTTTCATAACTTAATTCAAAATATAACCGTGGTCCCATCGCCAGTAGCCCTACATACCACGGGAGTCGCCTCCATCCTCCACCGACTCCACCTACTTCCTTCCTCCACCAACTGGTACACTTGATTGAAAAAAAATATCCTTTTGACTTTCATTTAGTTGCAGAAATTATCTATATAAGTTGCATATGTTCCGTTAGAAACATGTATACTTATTCAGATAAACTCATCATCTAAATTCATAAAATTATATTTCAATTTTAATGAAAGAAGTGTACAAAAATAATCACAATAATGTTTCGAATCATTTTGGCATTATAACACCATGTCATATAATAATACCAAATAATCTCATGCACTATTGTGATTATTTCCCCCTCTGGGAGCTGAGTAACCTTGCCGTGGGTGAGGGGGCTTATGCGGGGGTGGGTCGCAGCCCCGGGGGAAGTGGGTCCGTCTTAGCAATAAGTGTAGTGCTTGCCCCTTTTAAACGTGAGTCTAAGCAACTGTGGGTGAAGGAGCCCAGCCAACGCGGGTATTGCCGGAACCCCGGAATCCCTCCTCGGGGGCGGTGGTCCGCCAGCGCAACCAAAGAGCAGCTCTCTACCGTGGAGTGGTGACCAGCGGTGGGTATATTCACCCCCCACGCCCAAGGTGTGACAGAACCGTGCCGAAGGGACTAGTAGGCCGCACGGGGTACTGTGTGGTCGCCAACGGTGCCCCAGGGATACCTGGCGACCTCCCCGGGTATTTACTATTACCACTGCATGCGGGGCTCTGCAGTGGCGGACCTTTATTTCCCTAGCTGCTCGTGGGACTAAAATGGACCGTTACGTAAAAAATCTTTCGAGAAAGGGTGGAGACAGGGAGGAAGCTAAAGACCACCGGGCGGCAACGCCCAATCGGTCTGAGGTGGGAGACCCCTGCGCGGAGTCGGAGGGGAGGCAGTTTCTGGGCAGTAATGCCCTCAATCTGCCGAACCAAGGGCTCAACTATAGTTGCCCCGCTGGGGCCTCATCCGGGGACGCTTTGGTGGCCCCTTCAGAGGTAGCAGCGGGTGTAAACCCCGAGATTTCTTCGGAAAACTCGGGGATTTTTGTGGGAGGGCAGGTCAGCATGAGGGAGGACCTGCAACAAAAATTGTTGCCACTGGCAGGCGCACCACAGTGCACTGCCGGTGATCTCGTCGGGGGGGGGGGGCTCCACGCAGTACCCTCCGACTGATGCTGTTTCTGAGGGGCTCCGGACTCTGAGGCTCAGGCCAAAGATCGGGGGCCCAAAGGAAGAGAGAAGCCCGAAAGAAGCTGGAGGAGGCGGCAAGGGCTGGGAACCTTCAGGGATCCTCCCTTTCGCACCCTCGACACACGGCGGTGGTCACCGCTGGCGAAGAACGAACCCCAGGTAGAGTCAAGCGCCGCAAGGATGCTGACTCGACCCCGCCAGCGAACCCGGCCAGTAAACGTCCGAATATAGAAACGGACGTCTTGGCCGCCAGGATGGTGGACCCCCTTACGAGGGCGGTCGTCTACGAGGGCTATCCTGACCAGCAGCTGGCACTCGTCAGTGAGGCGGTCCAGGCCGAGGTCGATAAAATCGAAGCCGGACCGTGGCCCGAGTTCGACGACTCCTTTGTCAAGCTGGGGGCCATAATTGTGGTGGCTAGTAACACCTTCTCGAGAGACTGGCTGGAGAAAATAACCCCCCGGATAAGACCTTGGGAGGGTGCAAAATTAGCACTGGTAGAGATGTCGGCGCTGAGAAAGCCTAGAAGGGCCACCCTCCGGATTCCTGGCAAGAGACTGGAGTCGGCGGGCGTCCTGGAACGGCTGGACCACAGGCATCCGGGCCTGCGCATTAACAGGTGGAGGGTGCTAAGCACGGAAAACAGGGAGGGACCCGACTGTGGAACCTTCCTGGTGCTTAGCATACCCGAAGCCTCGGTAAGGCTGCTCCGGCAGCGAAATTATCAGCTGCACTGGGGGCTCGGTAGGGTCACGGTAAGGGTGGACGAGGGCACCCGGGGGCAGCGAGAGCAAAGTGGAGCTGGTCCGCCCTAATCATCATGGCTGGGGACGGGACAGCTTTCACACAAATTAACTTGCACCATAGCAAAGGCGCCTCGGTTACCCTGGCCAGGCGCATGGCTAGGATGCACACAGGTATATGCCTAATACAAGAACCGTGGGTGGTCGCGGGTAGAGTCAGGGGATTGGGAGGGGCCGGACGGATCTTCCGTGACCCTGCGAGCAGTACCCCCAGGGCATGTATTCTTGTCAAAGGCCTTGACATATTGCTGCTACCGGCCCGGTGCAGTGGCGATCTTTTATACGAGTACTCATTTGAAGCATCCATTCATTTTCAATCCACGCCCCAAGAGAATTTGATATGAAATGCGCGGCTTATGTCGATTACAATAGCTTGTACATGTACAAATTATTGGACAACTACAACATTTGGTGTATTTGGGTTTAGGCGCTTTGGTTTTAGATTTTATCCTCGCTTCGTCCGCCTTTCTCCGATGTGCCGAGGTGTTGTTTAAATAAATTACAGATCTCGGGGAGAATGGGGTAGCTGGGTTTAAGTGCTTTGGTTTTAGATTTTATACTTGCTTCGCTCGCCTTCCTCCGATGTGCCGAGATGTAGTTTAAATATTTTATTGAGTTTAGAGAGCGTAGGTTAAATGGGTTTATTCATTTCAGTTTTAGATTTATTTGTTGCTTCCTTCCGCTTGCCTCACCTTCCTTCGTTGTTTCGATGCATTGAAATTTACGGTGCGTAGAGTAAATGGCGTATCAGAGCATATGAAGTTGAGTCTAACGCTTGCTGCATTTTGTTGCAAAATTGATATAAGATTCATCATCGGTTACTCCGAAATCCTTGTTAGTACGCAAGATTTTGGTTCAACAAAAATAAAGGACTGAATTTTGCAATGTATTCCGTATGAAGTTGTTATATGCATTGTTTTACAAATCCGATAGCAGATTTGTAATTAGAGACCCTAAAATCCCCGGGTAGTATATAGCTTTTTCACAATACTCTAGTTATGCAGTAATTCGCATCAACATAGTTGTTTAAACAAATTATTTTGTAAATCTGATATCAGATTTGTAATCAGCGACCACAAAAACCCCTTATAGTACATAGGTTGAAGCGTAATTTAAATATTTTACAATAGTGCAAAAGGGGCTTTATCGTTTTATTGCATTTATATTGTTGTTTAAACGTTTTAATTATTCCAATATTGTCCTAATAATTCATACTATTCGTATAGTTTATTATTCAACCGTTTTCAACCGCCTGTAATGCCAAAATTAAAATTTTCTACGATTTCAATGAATGTTTATAACTGTTATTAAAGTTAAAAAATTATTTTTTTACAGTAATTTTTATTCTTTGTCTACTTAATTAATTGCCCGATATTCAAAATTTAATTACAGAAATTTTGTTTTCGATTTTTAAACTATTTAAATTGACCGTTTTCTGTTCTGTCACTTTCGGCATCGCTGTTTTTTAGTTTTAGTTTGACATTTTCTTATTTATCGGTGCAGCCACCGGTAATTCGAACATTTTCGAATTGATGCAGGGTCGCCCGATGGCTGACTTCAAGGGACAAAGCAGATCGCTTGTATATAAATATATATATAGTACTGGCATGTATAACCGATCCCTGCTAAAAACAATGAATAGAAGTTGATAGAGATCAATAAGATTTTTTATCGACTTTGATTCTAACTTTTAATACATTTATTTTATTCATTAGAACTTGATAAAACGCGATAACATCGATATAAGTCGATAGAATTCTATATGAAAAAATTCAATAGAAATCGATGAAAGTTTAAGAAGATTGAGTCTATAGCTTTTAATTGTGATTTTTCATAGAGAATTTTATCGACTTATATCAATGTTATTGCGTTTTATCAAGTTCTAATGCAAAAAATGGTATTTAAAGTTAGACTCAAAGTCGAAAAAATATCTTATTGATTTCTATCAACTTTTATTAACATTTTTTAGCAGGGATGCCCCCTAATAAGGGGATGTCGTTCCAAAAAACACAGTTTTTCTATTACATAAAACTTTTTGAATAAAGTTTGCAAATGAAAAACCGAGTCTGTAGCGCCGTAGTGATATAAGTTTAATGAATCGTTCTACCAAAAGAAAATTTCGATCGGACTTTCTGTTTTTCGGGAAGTTTGGAAATCAAAATACCTCGTGGCGGATTTGCGACGCTTTTGCGTCAACACCCCCTTAAACATCTCGCACGAGCGAATTGCGAGGGTGACGAAACACCCGTGCGAAGTCACTTACTCCGTGCACATGTATCGAACCATATTTTTTACCTAAAAAGTTATGCAATCCTTAAAGAAATCGTCTAATGTTTATAGCTTCCCGGCTGAAAATAATCATATGATTATCATATGAGTGTTCATATGATTATCATATGAGCAATCATATGAGTGCTCCTATGATATTCATCTGATAATCATATGATACTTTCGACCGAATCCTCATATGAGAATCATATGATTGTCATATGATATATCGTAAATTCTCATAAAAATAAATAATTATTTTACCCCTTCTTGATATTTATTAATTATCTTTCTTTGTACTGCTGATTTGTAAGTTGCATCGAGAATTTATTTTTACATAAATATTACATTGAAAAAAATCCGGATTTGTGGAGATTTGAACCCAAAAACTCAAGATTATGAAGCAATCGTTTTACCACAGAGCCATCGTGATCTTTGATGTCGATCACTTTAGTTGAATAAAATAGTCATTATATTATCTAACAGGTCCTTGTATGCTAGTAGTAGGGGCTGCGCGGCTACTGGGCCAAGCGGGTTCTGGGACACCAAATACCGACGCATGGTAACTCATATTAGTATGTCCCTGTTTTATCGACAGAGCATTGCATATCGACCGTGCTGCCAGCGGTGGCGCCCCCCATAAACCAGTGTTGTCGACGGTGGCGCCCCCGTTACCCCCCCCCCCCCCCCCCTCCGTAACTCAGAGTGAGCATCGGTAATTTACTTTATCGACCTTAGATGCTATGCATAATTTAGAAAAGGATTTGCAGGATTAACGGTTAAAATTAATAAATAAATACATCAAAATATTCATTTTTATTTTACTTTATTCAAAAAAAGATAGGTACATAAATCATTATTTGTAAAGACATGTATATTATAAAATCTTTCACAACTTCTTATAATCTTGATGTTCTGGCATGGACTTCGTATTAGTGGAATATTTCTCAAAAGTATTTTTTAACCGTTCAAATTTATTAACAGGAGTATAACAAGGTTCTCCACGATACGTATTACATTGTTTATAATCTTGCACTCTTCTAGCGCTTTTATACTCCTTGAGAGGTGTGTACGGAATGCTATTTCGTTTCATTTTTTATATCTATCTTGACTGATGGTTTAAGATAATACTGATTCGAATGTTTGTTCCTGCAAGCTTTATATAGTTTCAATGCGCTGTAGTGTCCATGGGTATATTACGATTACATTCAAATTCAAGATGTACGTCTACAGCTGCCTGTTTGAGTGATTCGTTTTGTTTTGAGCAGTCGATAACTATGAGTGGAGCATTTGTAATGAATTCTTCTTTGCTTAAAAGGGGATCTATTACAATTCTATCAGAATAATACGCATTCTGAAAATTAGCATACATATCGTAAAGCATGGCAAACTGATTGTTTAAAATATCAAGATTCAGATTTCCATACGGATAGCTCTGAGAGTTGAGGAAAAGTTTGACATTACTAATATTACAATGATCAAAATGACTAGCATTTTGTCTTCGTACACCTTTCCTCCCTGTTTGAAAATCGAGAATGATAAAACGTGGTTTTTCCAGCTGATTCGATGTTTTCACAGTCCATACATGTTGCGTGGTTGTTGGAAGTACTGGATACTCATACAACTCCCATGAACGAAAACTCATCGAAATTGGTATATCTTTTTGAATATAGTTAAATAGTTGTATTTTTCGTCGGTCTGACAACATGAGGTAGGGCATAAGCCACTCTATACGATTGATCTCGATTTTGAATTCTTCATATGTCGGTCTCCCGTCCATCATTAAAGACTCTTGCAAAACAGTATTCAAATCATTTCTCGATCTTGTGAGAATAAGTTCATGCTTAACGTTTACAACGATTTTGCGATAATCTTCAGCGAAACCAAAAATCATTGATAGAGGAACTGTCACATCAAAGTTTCCATTATTATCAGCTATATTTCCCACGTCAGTAATAGGTGTCCAGCCAGAATTTTCAAGATACTTTAGTTGACTAGGTGAGAAAGATGTGTAACCTTTCATCAGGGTTGTAGCAGCAACGTTCTTACATCGATCAATCTTATGGCATTCATCTCATATCGAATTTCTTCAAAGAGATGACTAATAGCATTGTTCACAAAAAGGGTGTGTTGTACTGCTTGTCCATCCTGTCTAGTAATCTTTCCATAAATATGTAGAAAACTTTTTGATGGTAGAACACACAAATCTTGATGTTGTATAGCTATCCGAATTTCATCACTATTATTGAATGCAAGTGAGGTATAGGGTTGATGTGCGTGAACCTCATAATGCGAGACAGATTCATCAAAGATGACAGGGGATTGTACGTTAAGAACTGATTCCATTTTTCTGAGGCACAGCAACAAGAGATAAACGTACAAGTTATTTTTTCAATATTTTTTTCGCTTGAGGTCCCGTTCTTCTTCCACCACGCACTTTGAGACCGAGACTTTGTAGAAACTGACTGTTCTGACATGTTAATCGTTTGATCACTCATTGCTGACTGACTGTCTGACGACATACTGAGCTATTAATATACTTTTGTCAGCATTAAAAACAATACCCATTTCAATGGCTTTTTAAATGTAGACGAATTGTAATAATTTCACCTCGGAGATTATTCAAATCACCATCTTGATCTAGTATGCGTAGTTGTAGGTGGTCGATCACTTTCACAGATATTGGCAAGTAAATTATTTGTTTAGGCACCTTGATTATCTTGTAGCTTGGCGGAACTGCTGGGAAAAATTCATGTATTGTATGAACTTTCTGCTGATTTATGTATGCTCCTGTCGTAATGTTACATTCAACTCGTAAAGCGTTCACTGTGAGAATAGCTACTGGTAAATCTGAGTTGTGATTTATATAGGGCTTCAAAAGTCTTGGAGTGAATCCTAGTAGACGACCAATCGAGTCAGTCGGTTGGTAATCTATTTCATGACTACACATAATAACACTTCGTAACGTATTATTATTTGGCTTGATACTAACTTTTATACCTCGAGTATCGAGGATACCTTGTAGAGTTCGATCAATATCCTCAATCTCATAACTGCCAGTAGGTAGTTCAATTATTTATTGACCAACATAACATTTATTACAGTTTTCATCGGCGTTCGGTATAGAATTAAAAGTTAGCAGCTCAACAAGTCCAAGACTGTATTGCTTATCCGAATCCAGTTCTATTGGAGGAAAATACTGCGTCTCAAAGATTGAGGAGGTGCCGGAAAGGCTGAGTCATTGATTCAACAACCATCTTGAGTAGACTAATTCAAATCATCATTCATGTAGATTTCTTTTTATATAGATAAAAATTATCTTTACGATTGAGCTGATTGCAGAGAAATTTCAGACAGAGATGACCACAGATGAAAGTTGAAAATTCCTGATACCTCTGATAATTGTACTTAACTTGAGATACATTCCAGTAATTCAGATAATTCAGTAATTCAGTTAAGATCTCGCGGTGGTTGTAAATCACCGAAACTATCAAAATATGTAACCTAATTACCAATTTTTCGATAAGCTACCCAATGCGTGCCAAGTCCACTTGCATCATCCAGATTAATGACTGCCGATTCTCTGGCTCGACAACCGTTTGAAGGCAGAGCATTTCTCATAAAAACTCCTCGAAAATTTGGTATATTCATTAGGTTTACATATTTGAGCAGATCGTAGTCGGTAAGTGCACGTTTAGGCAATCTTATTTCATCGAAGTTTTTTTTCCTTCCTTTACACTTTTTGTTCTTCTTCTTCAGAAAGATGCCGAAACATTTACGATGAGGTTTTAGAAACAGTCCTTTACCGAGTGCCAACATTTCAATTCTACTGCACTGAGACCAGCAAAAAGTGGGATAAGTGCTGGAAGAAAGCCACCTACTTTGTTGGGAACAGGGAATATGCGTGAAACATTAACTTTACTTTTTCCACCAACATTTTTCACATGCTATCGAGCCATCTTTAGTGCTGACTTTATCATAGAGCGAGAATCGTTGCCAGGAATGATAGGTTTTCCCATTGACTTGATCAAATTTTTCAGTGTAATCTTTTTCTTTGAAATCGTTTTCTTAAGTTTATTAGATCTACGCCTGTCACCTCCTCTTACTCCTCCTCTTCCAACACCCAAACCAAGCTTTGATTGTAACTTCATGGTATTTGCTATAGCGAAAGCTGTCGCTTTTTCTTTCAAACCAGCGTCTCTAGATTTCGCTCTCTGCCACGCCTTCTCTACTAAAATCTGATCAGCTGCGTTTCTCTCTTGAATGTTATCAGGATTTTTGAGTAGGCAATATCGTGTTCCTTACAAACAGCGTCTAGAGGATTTATTCCTGAATCACCACGAGCTAAACGTTTAGCAAGTTTAATACCTGGACCACAATACTGATAATCAGGCACATGAAGTTCAATGGGTAATTTGTTAATCAATGCATTCACTAAACCTGTACCTTTTTTCTGATGCATGATGCTAGCTGTTAACAAGCTCTTGCGAGACTGACTGAGGGTACTATAAATGCTCATATATAATATATCGAGTCAGTCGTGATATCAAATTTTAAGAAGCATGATGGATCTTAAGAAGCAGGCAGCAAAGTTGCCAGTGGTTAATTTCGATCTTTTGACCCAGCAGCAGCAAAAAAACAAAACAACACAATCGTCATGGAAAATTGCTACCTAACAGTATAAGAGCAGTATTTTGTAGTCCGTCTAATTGTGGTAAAACGAACGCACTCTTATCTCATATCATTCATCCTAATGGTTTGAGATTTGAAAATATTTACGTATACTCGAAATCTTTGAATCAGCCTAAATATAAATTTTTGGAACAACTTGTTGAGCCTCTAGAAGGTATTAAATACTTATCGTTCGGTGAACACGATCTCGTCGTATCACCTGATGAAGCTCAACCCAACTCAATTTTTATCTTTGATGATATTGCATGTGAGAAGCAGGATAATGTCAAAGCTTTTTACTGCATGGACAGGCATAAAAGCGTGGATTGCTTTTACTTGTGTCAGTCGTATGCGCAAGTACCGAAACATTTAGTGCGTGACAACGTCAACTTGTTGGTCATTTTTCGACAAGATAATATGAACTCAAAACATGTTTATAACGATCATGTTAATACAGATATGACGCTTCAAAGATATTTGTTCAATGTGTTGGAATGATAGTAATCATAGTTTTCTCGTTAAAGACAAAGACCGTGATATCAATGATGGTCGCTACAGAAAAGGTTTTGATCAGTTTGTAATAAATATACAGAATACTGAATAAATTTAGCATTTGATTGTGAGACTCTAAACTATCAAGATGTCTGATTTTGATCAACAAACTGTAGTTCTACGTGAAGTTGAGAAAGCTCGTAGAGCTTTGAAAAGAAAGTACGATTTGGTAAAGTCACATATATTGGAGGTGGACAAAAATTTGGAGGACTCGTTCAAACCGCTTGTGAAACCACTGGAAAAGCTAATCGATGTAAGTGAGCATATTAAACAAGAATAAAGTTTATCGCCAGTGGTAGTTAAAAAAGAAAAACGAAAGAGGAGAAAATTAAAATTAGAGCGTATTGAAAATAATAAAAAAGACTATGATGATGATGCTGATGCTGCAGATGATGATGATGATGATGACGATGATCCTGGAGAATCAGCTTTTGAGTCAGCTGTGGGCGATTCAGATATTTCAGATCACGAAGAAACTGTTATTCAAAATAACGTTGCAAGTGTTTTAGATGTTTCGGATGATGAAAAAACAGTTATGAGCGCTAATGTCGATGAAAACATTCGATTGTTGCTTAAAGGACAAACACGAGCCTTAGATACAGTATATAGAGTGCGAAAAATGCATGATAATAAAATAATGATTGGAAATGCTCCTATAAGTTTTGACAAAGATAAAATTATCGTTGGCAATAAAGTGTATGAAAAAGATCTTGGTCTTGTGGAATTGTTGTTTAAGAAATATCCTGATGACACTTTAATCACTGACAATGATAAGAAGAATTATGCTAAGATTTTAAAAGACACAAATGCACACAAAAAGTACTATAAATCGAAGGAAGATATTCGTGAAAATGCAAGTAAGAAATATACTGATTTTGTGAGTAAAATTCTCAATAAAATTCTCAACTCACCCGCAGGCTCTCTCGCACAAGCCCCTGGATGCCGGCAACCCGCTCGACATCGCCGCAGCGCCGCGGCGCGCCCAGAGCACCGCTAGTACCGCGCGTGGCCGCTAGGCGGCTGCCGTACTCCCCAAAGAGGAGCAGCGCCTTGGAGGGCAGATAAGCGGGCCGGTTTCCAGGCCGAGGCATCCCCCACCCCGCATCAGACCGCGTCTGAGTGGCAGCAACGGAGCCCAGGCTACTTGCACAGTACACTCTAGCGCAATAAATCTGATTTTTGTTCACAAAAGAAAATACTTCGTGTATTTCTTTTCTCCCTTCCCTAATCAGCACTTCTCAGCGCTAACTCGGTGTATGCCGATGCCGACCTTTCGAGCTCTTCAGGAGCTGAGGGCCGAGTGCAACCTGCTGCACCTGCTGCTCGCCGAGACTAACCGAGCGCTCATCTTAGAGCGACGCCAGCATCGGAAGTCTCCTTCTGCCGACGCCGCCGCCCAGACCGAGCCAACACCAGATCGCCGGCACAGCAGTGCTCAAACGGACCTGCCGCTGCCCACCACTCCAACGCCTCGCTCAAGGCCACAGACCCCAGGATCATCATCCGACGTGCTGAACGCCGAATGGCCCGAACATCTGCAGCTGATAGATGTCCCTGCGCGGCCCACGATTGATCCAGACCTCCGGGACATTCGCCTCTACCATCGAGTAACCCCGACTCCAGCAGCCGCGAATCCGACAACGCAGCTATAAGTCATCAGTCGGAAAATAGCGGCCAAGCAGTCTGCGCAAACAGCACAGCGCAGGAGCGTCGCCATTTCTCCACGGAAGAGGAGGCCGCCGACAGGGAAGTTGTCACCGACGAAACGAAGGCCGACTGCTCCCAGACTCCCGGGACATCGTCGCAAACCGAGGATCATTTCTAGCGAGATCCTCAAGGTCCCATTGCTAATCCTTGGAGCCCATGGCCTCGGTGGCGTTTGATCTCACGACTTCCGACTAAAGCGCTCCGCGCCTCTTAGTCATGTTTGAGTGGACCGATCCCTATTTGGGATAGGCCCCGTAATAACAAAAAGAAAAAGACTCCCCACTTTCCCATTTGCAAATTGGGTGGTGCAACCTACACCGGATTGGGCGGCCCTCCCTCGTCCAGACTCAATCCAAGAGTCGACCTAGAGAGGTCCGAGCAGTGTCCGCTCTCTAGGCAACGAAGAAGCCAAGGACTGTAAGCCTTAGCAGGCCCTCTCTGCCTGCCTGCCATCTCACCGCCTGATTTACAGCAGACCTCTCCGTCACTCTGCTCTCCAAGGAGCGAACTCCACTGACGCTAGCGGGCTACGTGGCGCAACGAGCGCATGCGCCTCCTTCTCTTTACCCGACCTTTCCAGATCACCCCGACTACCCCGCTTACATCATAATAAACATGTCAATGAAATACAATCAATCATTGAGGAGCTTCGTGAAGCTAAAATTATTTTGTAACAACTCAGTATCGAAATGAGTATTGATGTGTTTGGACGTCAACTAGTCCTTGCAGGCACATCTCGAGAACCGCCTGGACTAGGATTCAAGCTGACTAGTAATGGAAATTTTGATTTAGAGAATCGAAAACTGTGTTATGTTGATGATGCTGTGGATCAAGATGATGCTGTAAATTTAAAGTCTGTAAAAAAGTTGATTGAACAAAGAGCTGATAAATTTGAAAAAGATTTACATGAAGTGGAGAGTCTAGTAAATGATAAAATTATAAATACTGAGACAGAATTTTCTAGAATAAATAAAACGCTTAGAGATTTGCAAGAGAAATTACAAATCTTGGATTCTGGAATAAATATACCTGTAAATCATAATGAAAGCAGGACTAGTGGAGGAACTTCATAAACTTGCTCGACGTAATTATCCACGTCGTTCTTTTCTCAGCAAAAATATCGATGAAACTTGACAAGCAGATCTTGTTGAAATGATTCCATATGCCAAGCAAAATAAAGGGTTTAAGTACCTGCACACAGTTATTGATGTAGTCTCAAAGAATGCCTGGACTGTACCAGTGAAACAAAAAACTGGAAAATGTGTAACTCAAGCTATGAAATCAATACTATTGCAAAAAAGAGTACCCAAGAATTTACAAACAGATCGTGGAAAAGAAATTTATAATAAAGATTTTGACAAACTAATGAAAAGTTATAATATTCATCTATACTCTACCTACAGTAACCTTAAGGCATCAATTTGTGAACGTTTTAATCGCAGTCTAAAAAGCATGATGTGGAAGTTATTTAGTCTGCGTGGTAGCTACAAATGGTTGGATATCTTACAAGATTTAACATTGCAGTATAATAATAGTCGACATCGGACAATAGGAATGAAGCCTGCAGAAGTAGACAAAAGCAAAGTTAATCGTATTCTTAATCGAATTAATAGGAAACAGTCAAACAGCCTAAATTTGTTTAAACGAGCTAAATTTAAAATTGGAGCTAAAGTACGTGTAAGCCGAATCAAGGAGGTTTTCGATAAGGGCTATACACCCAATTGGTCAACTGAAGTTTTTACAATAACGCGAGTTTCACCTACGAAGCCCTATACTTATCATCTAAAAGATTATCAAGACAAACCAATAGCTGGAGGATTCTACGAGGAAGAACTTCTCAAGACTAAATATCCAGATGTCTATTTGATTGAGAAAGTTTTAAGAAAAAGTGGTGATAGAGTTTATGTAAAATGGTTAGGTTTTGACGATACTCACAACAGTTGGATTAATAAAAATGATATGTAAAAAAAAGAAAACATTAATAAATTATAATTGATGTTAAATTTATTGTTCATTTATTTACATTTCCTTCAATTTTTTTACAAGTACTGGCAGCATTATTTAATTTATTTGTAAAAATCTGTTCCTAAAACGTTCTCGATCACGTGCAACCTGCTCCCACTTGCCACATCGAGCTTCATGATGCGCAAATTTCCATTTATACATCAAGTGTATGGTCGGTTCTTCCTTGAATCGTACACGCTTCTCTTTGCTGGAATCAGACGTTTCTAAATTGAATTTTACGTGAAATATGTGCGTATGTGTACAATTCGAACTTACCCATTTCGTAATATTTTATAGTGCCCCCAGGCAAGCGTATCAGTAGTATTACCTTGAAGAAATCTTTTATCATCGTAAGGACTGAAAGCAATATTCCTCTGTCTAATGATCAGTCTGCATAGATTATGAAAGGTAACTTTTCATTGTAGCGATGATTTTTAAACATTATCAAACTATTTTCTTCATTAGGCAGTCTAATTCTACATTTATTTAATATTTTGCAATGCTCTTTATGCGTCATCAGTCATCTTCTTTATAAAAAAAATTTAAACATCTATCGCAAACATAGAGTTTCTTTTTTCTATTTGTCAAATTATTACTGATTAAACGTGACAGACTTTTAATGTATACATAATGTGATTGAGATAAAAACTCATCACTTTCATCAACATCACCACTATCTAAATTATCATTTGTGAGTAAAAGAAGATTGATATGATTACTCTTTTTACATGATGTTAAATAGAGAGGTGTAATATCTTTGTTATCTAGACCATACACATTTATTGATATTGCATTATTTTGCTTTTCAAATCTTGGGATACTTTTCAATGATACTGGCAACTCAATACCTTTCGTATTTAAAATGTTTTCATACTGAATATAACTATTCAATCTATTAGAATGATTTCCATGTTTTACTGGATATAATGCAGATAAAATTGCCCATGTAAAGCATTTGTTATCATAATTTTTAACATTTATGCATGCTTTCCTTTTCTCTATGAATGCTGGTAATGGTATATAAGAGCTACCGTCACGCATTGGATTAAATTTATTTATATTTATCTGTATGTTTTCAATAGAATGTAGAGTCCAACCAGAATCACATTCTTGAAATTCTTCAATATCTGTGAGTAGAGGTTCAATAACATTAGACTTGAACCATTTGTTTAACAATGTTGCAGATAAAATTTCATGATTTTTCGTGTTGAAATATTTAGTCTCAAATGCACTCTCCTTCTTTTTCTTTATTTTCATTATTCTCTACACATGTTTTTGTAAATTTACAGGATAAAACAGTGTTAATTTTAAAAGCTTTATCATTTGAGTGCACCATACGTTTTATTCTTCGTGAAAATAATATTGCAGACTCTCGTAGGAAATTAATCATATCAATGTGTGTCAAATTTGCCATAACAGCAGTCCTCATGCGGTTTTCAAAGGCGTTATCCATATCAATTCAACGCACGCGATCAGTGACAGTATTTTGTTTATTTACTTGTACTCCAGCACCGCTTTCCCTTCTAGTCATAATTTCAAGTCTTGCTCTCATACATTCTATTTTTCCCATTGTACATATAATGCTTTGTCGTTCTTGAACGGTAAGCTTTTTATTACTCAAAACTTTACGAAATGTCTTTAATGTTAAAAGAAATTGATGGTTCCATCGTGTTACAGTAGATAAATCAACTGTACTTGTAGCCTCTTTCCTCTTATTATAATTTAAGATAATGTTCGACATTTAGAGAAAAAATTGGTATGCTCTTATTTTTATTGTTATTTTCTTCAAGTACCGTACTGTTTTGTTCTACCGTATTGTTGTGATTATATTTATTGTATTATATTTTGTTAATAAAGACTTGAAGAGGTTGGAAACCAAATCAACGAAACGTCGTCGACATCTAATTGCTGAGTTTTTTATCTCTACAAGGGCTGACTCTTTCACTTTTGATTCCTAATTATTTATTCGACTAAACGAGTGGTGGATGGTAAAACACAGGTCTAATGCCCAATGTGGGAGTAGTGTGCGTGTGCCTACTACTTGACCACTGTCAGATGTGTGAGCAAAACGCGAGAGAAAAAGCTAGTGTGCACGTGTATGTATGCGGTAGAGAGAGAGAGAGAGAGAGAGAGAGAGAGAGAGAGAGAGAGAGAG
>QLYP01000780.1:35330-51222 GCA_016647725.1 Nasonia giraulti
AGCTGCTGTGTCACTAGCGTACACTGTACAAAATCTAAAATTCGATTACCTTTTGCCTGTAAGATGACTCCGAAAATTTACAGCAGTAAACGTCGTCAAAAGACGTTTCTACAATAAATTGAATCTCTTATATGATGTAATTTTATCGACCGAAGGTACAGGAACTAGAAATTAGTAACTTTACTACGTTAACTGTTGGAAATAAAAGTACCACGTATCAATGTTGTATATTTGCAGACGAAAGTATTTCAACGATTTCGTGTTATAATACTTTAAACGCGTAATATAACCTGCAAAGTAAGTCAAAGTACAAGCTCACAAGTGAAATCGCCGTTATGAGATAAAAACCTCGCGCTCGGAAGATCCGCCATTTTCGTGATACATCAGCTTTCCGGCACTTCCGCCTGGTGCAACATGTGCTGGTTGTTATTGCATAATTAAAGTGATCATAAATCAAGGTAAGATTTATAATTTTCATTTTACTTTGAGACTACAAGCTCTATCCGAAAAAATGAGCGATTCAATTAAAAAGCTGTTACTCCAGCTACACAGAAAGGAAGAACGAGCCGCAAGAAGTTTCTCATTTCTTCCGTCTGTACACATGACTCGTAACAGCATATAGCATCCCGCCTGTCTCACGATATTATATCCTCCTGTCGAAGCTCCCCACACATCCGACTGCTGCATCGACTTTCGGCGAGAGTGACTATCCGGCACAGGCCATATACTCCGAAACGAGATTTGAGATTTCTGGTTAATTGTAAATTTATATATGTAATGAATTCATATATGTATAGTACAAAAAATATGACTCCGAAATACTAAGAGGTTATGGTACTAAAATCACATTGTTTTCTAGATTCATTTGGATGTTTGTCGCTGTACGAAGAAGATCCAGGAGGAAAATAGATTTGTTCAGTCTCCCAAATCTATATGAGGATTTCACTACTTTGGGTATCTCTTCACAAATCCAGGCGAATAGTCAAGGAGGGCATGTTCCATAAGCTACTGTTACGTTGGTTTCAGTCCTTTCGAACCAAATTCGTTCGTTTTAATCTTGGAAATATTCTCGGTAGAAAATTTCCAAGAAGTGTGTCGTTCCTTTTTACCCTTGCGTTGCCGCAAATAGGTAAGGATGAGCTGTCGCGTGAGGGGTAATCAGGGAGCAGTTGTTGTACCAGATAAAATACTAAATTTATTTTATTTAAAATAATGCAAACATATCTAAACAAGAGATCGTATTGGATGATTTTATTTTAGAGATTTTGACTAATTTTGGAGTGACTGCTAAACAGGCACAAGTCCTGAACAATTACTTGCAAAATTAGTATAGTTTTATACAACAGGAGAAAAATTCACGGTTTGAGTGTTTATATTCAGCACTGTGATTAACAGGATAAGTATCCTGATCGGCAGTGTGAATATAACTACTATAAAATGTTTGTTAAAATTCGCAACACTAATAATAAAAATGATTTATTAGCCAACCGACACTTGGCTCCTACTCTTAGCGGAAGAAAATGCTTCTAATTTACGCAGTGGTGAATGCAAGAAAACAAAGGTTTGTTCTTTAAAGAATACAAGTTTATGTAAATAATTACTTACTTTTTTTATCCGTAGACCGTGGACTGTAGAAATAGATCCTTGTAGTAACTCACACAGAGTTCCGATGACGGCGACCGAATATGAATTAGAGTGGCTTCGGGTAAATTATGAAATACTCAAAGTCATAAGTTAGTATTCGAATACTGAGGTTAAAATTTATTTCACTCCAAACAGGTCTTCAAATTACAAAAAAATTTTTTTGTTAGCGGACTGAGCGCGTATAAAAGTAAAAATGATGATGCGGACTGAGCGCGTATAAGAATTTTGTTAAGTATTTGTATTGCGGACTAAGCGCGTCAAATTACTTCCGAGCTGACTGAGAGCCGGGACCGGAGTGTTTTTGAGTTGCAACTCGAGGATACTCGTAACCTTAGGCCCAACCCTCTATTTCCCTCTTTGAGAGATTTTCGGAGGATTTTCCAATAGGGAGAGAGTTTCCTCGAGGGCTCCTCCTACGCTTGGGTCCGGAGACCCCCTACTCAAAAATGAATATTTATAAAAGATTGTTTAAAATATAGTATTCATAGATTATTTTTATTGTTATTAGTAAAGATTTTTGACTATTATCTGGATTCGCTGGAATTCTTATTTTCAAGTATAAATTTTAAATAAGAATTGCAAATATTGTAATTAGATTATTTGTTTAATAATTACTTTTTAGAAAATACTGTTTAAACAATCTTGTATGAATATTAGTCATAATATTCCCTATTATAAATGTTTATGTGGTATAGATCATTTTTATGAGAAAATCGTGTTCAACTATGCGCCGTTTTACCCGCACCTCCCCCTTTTTATACAAAATCGTTAAATAATCGTAAATGAATAAGGATAAAAATCTATTGTAATGCTCAGTCCGTTATACGCAACCTATTTTCTAACTTAGAAATAGTTTACAATAATGAATTATAACAAATAGTTGCGTTTAAGTTAATATATAATAATAATAATAATCATAATAACTACTAAATTGTTGTAGCGTTCGGATGAATTTCGGTGTGTTGGTTTTCCTGCATTTAACTTTTTGTATTATTTATTTACAACTAACTGTATATTTGACAATTAGTAATCTTTTATTATTGTTTTGTGGCTTTTGTAGTATAGATTTAATTAATTTTTCCGGTGTAACTATATGAGTAAACTAATACTTAACATTATTTTTTATTTAACTAAATAATTATAATTTATTTATCGCACTTGATGTTCTGATATTTGTTGACGATTCTATATGGAATAGTGATATTACTTTTTTTATGGGAAATCTAAATTTTATTGTTAACTTATGGTTATTGTAAATTTTGTTTTTACTCGATTTACCATACAAGTGCGCAGTCTTAAAGTATCTATAAACGCAAATTAAAATCTAAGAAAAAATATTGATTAATTTAATAATAAAATGTTTGTAATATTTCTTAATAATTAGGCAACTATTTGTTTGTAAAATAAGAAAGATTTGCAGTGGAAAATCTATTTTCGGTTATATAACAGGAGGAGGTAGAGTAGTTTCAAGATTTACATGAGGGGACAAGAGGGAAAAGTACAGATTTTCAGTGCACGTGCGCGACTGTAAACAGATAACATCGCCAGATTTCCGCCCCGCCCGAATTTTCCCAACGCTTTGAGTCGTAAAACTGGGGACAAGTAGGGTGATATCTAGAATTTTATAGTTTGCAGCTGGCCCTGTGAGCCTATAGTTTTAAGGAAAAATATACTCAGTGACAATTCGAGAGGCGCGTCTTCGAAGGAAAACGGCGACACTTAAGATTCCACTTGGTATATTATCATGTTTACTAAGAAAAAGTCTCTGGGAACGAAAAAGCCAGTGTGTGAAACTTTTTTGTAGACAGACGGATGTTCGTGCGTATACAATCTAATGTACGCACAGCGTATCGCGTCGTCCGTTTGGCTTTTCATATTATTTTCTGAGAAAAAAATTTTGTTTTTAGAAAAAAGGTGGCGACGTTACACTACGCTGCAGTAATTCTACTTACTGATTTAGTGCAAAGGTAATGGTGACTTACAGTATGTTTTTATCTATGTTTAGAACTTAATCAAGCATTTGAATTCAATTTTATGTGTATGTAAACGTAATAAATTGTATATTTTCAGAATATTAACAAGTCATGATGTTCAGTTACGGTGAGGGTGAAAGATTTATAAAATTACTAAAATCAAATTGTTTTCTAGATTAATTTGGATGTTTGTCGCTGTACGAAGAAGATCCAGGTGGAAAACAGATTTGTTCAGTCTCCCAAATCTATGAGGATTTCACTACTTTGGGTATCTTTTCACAAATCAAGGCGGATAGTCAAGGAGGGCATATCCCCATAAGCTACGCTACTGTAATTCTACTTGCTGATTTATTGCAAAGGTAATGGTGACTTAATGTACGGTTTTATTTATGTTTAAGACTTAATTAAGCAGTTCAATTCAGTTAGCAAAGAAAATAATAGAATATTTTTTATTTAAGTTAAAAAGCTAAGAAATTATTTATTAATTAAATGAAATTAAAGTATTTTATCTGTTACAGCTTCTTAGTGTTCCAAAGACCGCTAACTAAACCTTATTTTTATATCTGCATTGCTTATTCCATAAAATGGAATGTTCCCTTGTCGAAATTGCTCTTTTGAACTGTCCAAACATCCGTCTTTATAACAAACATCAACTTTTACATATGATAAAAATTCTTCATTTTTATATGGTATCCTAAGTGTGAAAGTAAATGCACAACATATTCTAGTTTTAAAAAACATAACTTACGATACCACAGTGATACATTTGAAGGAAACTATAAATGTCAGCATAGAAATTGTAACTTTCAATGTAAAAATACAAAATTATTGTCAGTTCATTATTTGAAGCATTTGAAAAATCTTAAGAATAATATTACGTGTGGATTTTGTATTGATGAAGTAAATTTAAAAAGCTTGAATGCTTATAAAATTCATATTACTAGATATCATAAAAATAGATACGATGAAAGTATTTTTAATCAGTGTGAAAGTAATAACCCAGACAACAAAGGATTGGTATCGATCAGTCAAATGGATATGAAAAGTTAAAACGAAGCCTCAGTTGATAATAATATAATTCAAGATTTAGTACAAATTGATCCCAATGTTACGGCAACTATATCTGAAACTGCAAATGCTGGTACGATACTCTCTAAGCTATATTTACGTCTTAGCACAAAATATTTTGCTTCAGAGCCTTTGTTACAAACTGTTATACAAAGTTGGAGTTCAGCAGTTTCGACTTGTCAAGAAAATTTTAAAACAGCTTTGATGAGTTCGAATTTGGATGGATATACAATACAGTCTGTTAAAAAAATATTTGATGAATCTTTCAGTGAGATTGTAGACACTCATGATAAGAGAAATGGAATATTTGGAAGTGCCTATTTGAAGAATAAACATCATAAGGAAAATGTATTACACGTACAGCCAATTGTAGTCAAACTGAGAGATCTGTGGAATAGAGAAACAGAACATAAGTACCCATTCTAAGTCTTATGTTCCCATTTTAAACACTTTGAAATCCATGCTATCTTTTGCAACTGTTCGAAAATATTGTGATGCTACAATAGTTCATAGTGAAAGAGAATTATTTGATATTTCGGATGGCAAAGTTTGTAGAAACCAAACTTTTTTGTTTGGTACAGTTGTTGCAGTAGCAGGTGATAACCTTGGAAGCCATCAGATTGGTGGGTTCGCACAGAATTTTAGTACAGCACCATACTGTTGTCGATATTGCGAGACTGGGTTGAAGCAGTGGAAAGAAAATCCATTTTCAAAGGGACCGCTTCGTACAGTGAATTATAATGAATGCCTAAGGGAAGTCAGTCAAATGAAAAAATCTGTGAGAGGTGTGAAAAGTGACTCACCTTTAAATGCTTTGAATTACTTCCACGTGTGCAATCCCGGATTACCCCCGTGCTTAGCCCATGATGTTTTTGAAGGATTCACTGCTTATGACATGTGGCTAGCTATTTCTTATTTCATTAAACAAAAATGGTTCAAGTTGGGTTTTTAAAATTTTCGACTCAATGACGTAAAGGTGTCTACTTTGCCACCTCTCTCCATACCAGAGATCAAACACAAGCCAGCAAGAAACAAAGTTGGCAAACTTAGTGGGAGTGCTAATCATATTAGAAGAATTATAATGATATTTCCTATAGCGATTGCTGATGTTGTCAAATATTTTGATGACGAAGTATGGCAAATGGTGTTGCACTTGCGCCAAATTTGCAATTTGATTTGTGCTCCTGCACTATCATTCGGACAAATTACACTTCTACAGGATAATATAAACAATTATTTGCAATTAAGGATGAAGGTTTTTCCAGATAGTAAATTAAGGCCAAAGCATGAATTCTTGCAACATTATCCACATTTGATATTGCAATTTGGACCTCTTAAACATCTGTGGACCTTACGTTTCGAAAGCAAACACCAATATTTTATTCAATTTATGAGACATATCCAAAATTTCAAAGACGTGACGCAAACACTTGCAGAAAGGCATGAATTAATGCAGTGTTCATTAGAAGACCAGTACGCAGAAGTACTTACATTTGATGAAATCGAATACAATGAAAAGAATTATACTACCTATGTCAATAATTTAATTTCCATTGTTAGCAAAGAAAATAAGGTCAACCATATTTGCAAGCAGATTTTTATGAGAAGGATAATTTACAGTCAGGGTATGAGTGTATGTATAGGAAAAAGCTCATTTGGCAATTTTCTAATTTGAACAATCGACATCATATTGCTAAATGAAGAATTAATGACTGCATTTTTTATCGAAAAAATCAATGAAATTGTATATAATACTGAAGTTGGCGTTTACGAAATTAGTGAATACGATGAATATCCAAATCCTTTATCTATTCCCTATTCTAATTTATTGTCACCTGATCCATTACCGCAAGCAGATATAAAATTCAAGGAGGTTTTTATCACAAAATATGTTCCATTTGATGATGACTTATAGTCGTTTATAAACACAGTAGGTTGTTTGTAAACACAGAAATATTTTACTATGATTATAAATAATTATTAATAATATTATTAACTTTTAGATGTCATCTTACATATTCAAAATTTGGTCTGGCTGTAGACAACAAAAATAAACAGTCATTCTCAAGAATACTACTGACCTTGTAAAAGAACTGCTTATTAAAGGGAGCACCAAACTCGATATAGATGTGTTCTCTATAGTATGCGAGGATGACGGAACAGAGATAGATGACGATGAAGTATTAGATTTATATGCTGGTCAAATATTAATGCTTCTACGGTTGGGAGAGACATGGGAACCATCACCTAAAAAACAAGCCTTGATGGAGCACGCAGAAGATCCCTCGTTGGAAATCAATCAGCCAGCAACGCAAACTGAAGATACAGCATAAGAAAATGCGAATAATGAAGATGAGCCGATAGATAAACCTGAGGAAACACCAAAAGATACATCTGATCCCTACACTCTTCCCAAATTAGGCAAAGAAGCTGAAATTTTACAATGAAAGAAGAAAGTAACTACACAAAATTTCCAAGTGCCCTGGGATACAATGGATCCTGATGTATTGTAGAAGCTAGAAGGCGGAGTTCGTGAGGAGCACGTAGTCAATAAAGCAGTAAATAAAGTTATTGCTGAAATGCGATTCTTAGGAAAATTAAACAAAAGTGTACTTAAGACTGTAGCAGCTCAAATGGTAGCAAAATATCCCAAAACATTTCAGGACGTGGCAGTCGACGGAAATAGTATCATGGGTACTGAATATAGTACTTTGCTTAATAAACTAGTGAATAAAAATAACAATCTAAATCGCTCTTCCAATGCTGCTTCTTTACAAAAAGATTTGAAAATACCGATTAAACAACAAAAACTCGCAAATTCCTATCAATGTGGATGTATCAGTTGGCAGCCAGCAAATCTACCTGAAGGTGAAACGGCAAAAACGCTTGAAGAAAAAAGATTAGAGCTTTATGAACTATCACAAACGGAATTACATTTTAGTGATGATGAAGTCGTACAGAGATTGTCGGACATACTTGATAAAACATATGTCAAGCAAAGGCAATTTTTGAATACAATTTCTCCTGCGCCAACGATATATACAGTAATAAAAAAATGGCCCATTTTATTTAACAAGATCATACTGATGTGGCATTTTCAAACTTTAACCGGACGAGCGAAGGATGACGTTACAACTCAATTTATTGCAGATATAGATCTCTTTATAGAGTATGGAAATTTAAAAAAAAATATCTTATATGGAAACGTCAGAAGGTGATGAAATGAAGTCAATGGAAGTACTGAAAATAATCTTTTCTTCGTTCAAAGAGAACATAGAAAATTTATTTTATCGAGGTCCCGTAAGTAATAAATATTTATTCAATATTCCTTCGCTAATACAATTATAATAAATTAATAAATGTAATACAAATATTTTTTATTTTTTCAGATAAAGTCTGATGTTATTCAAGCTAATGAATATCCATTTGTAATTATAACAGGTAGTTAATTATATTTTAAAGATTTGTAAATATAACTATTTCAAGCGTTTCTTTTAATATACTTTAATTTTTTTTAGAATTTGAAGAAGAAGAAGCTGAAACCACTTATTCCATTGTGATAGACAAAGTCATATGTTTTACTTGTGAAAATCTCTTGGAAAGTATAATTATACTTGTCTCGTCATACTTTGTTTTCAACCGAAATTATCATCCATCTTTAGCATGTTCTATGGAGTTTATGCAAATGCGTATCTTCCAAATTTTTTCAAAAGATGAATCCTAGCGATGTAAATGTGTTCGATCAATGGCTAAAGTAAATACTTTTTATAATAAACTATGCAAACTTCTAAGTACAGGCTTGTTAAAGGGAACAGTAACGACAGCATACGCCTAAAATATTTATAATTCTTAATATTAAGCGTAATTATTAATATACAAAGTATATTCTAGAAGAACGTCTGAATCATTTAAAAAAATATTGCAAAGCAATTGACGTACATTGTGATATTAGCGTATACATCACATAAGTCTGATTATGACTGATAATAATAACAAATGTAATAAGCAAATTGAGTAAACTTTAAAGTAAAGGTTTGTTAAAGGCAACAGTTACGACAGCATGCGCCTAAAATATTTCTAGTTCTTAATATTAAGTGTAATTATTAATATACAAAGTATATTCTAGAAGAACGTCTGAATCAATTCAAAAAGTATTGCAAAGCAATTGACGTACATTGTGATATTAACGTATACATCACATAAGTCTGATTATGAATGATAGTAATGACAAATGTAATAAGAAAATATTTCAGCATGATATTTCAATAAAAAAACTATTAAAAATGATATGATATTGGATGTGAAAGTTTTTATTTTACCTTTAATTTAATTGAAGCAGTAAAAGTATATACAGAGAATGCACCAACAATGTAAAAATACATTTCTATGTAAAACTACCGTTTTACAGTATTTAAACCGTATACTCGTATTATAACGATACGGACTGTTCATTTACTTCGCTACAAATGTATTCTCAAACTTGAAATTTTATGATGTTACTTTACCGTGCGATAGTAAAGCTACATTTCGTTACCGTCAGATTACAGCATTAGTACGTGGTACCAAAATTTCCTACAGCTAATGCAGTAATTCTACATCGGATTTTTTACAGTGTAAGAGAGAACCGATTGGTCCAAGTGGTAAAACAGAGGTCTACTGGATACCTGCGGATGCAACTGCATGAATGTGACTAACGTAAAAGGAATTCGAATGATCTTTTTGTAAGAGAGGTCGTTAATAATGGTGTGTGTATGTGTGTGCGTGCGTGTGTGTATGTGTATGTGTGATTTTGTGTGCAAGAAAAAGTGGAAGAGGACGAGGATTAATAAATTAAATAATACAAATGTTATTAAAACTTTATTTTATTTTGGTATAACAAAATCTGATTTTATACTTTATAACGGGGTTCTTTCTCCCGTGTATAAAGAGTCAGTTACGAATTCACTGATCTATCGAATAGCGAGAGGAGTAAAAGCAGCAGCCCGTTGCAGGCTTCTTGTAGGCTGTGCGAAGCCTGGCCCGTAGCGCAGTATGCGGTATGTGCTCGTCCTCGAGCACGTGAGCCCGCGGAGGCGTCGTGAGAGTTTATGCTACGTAGCTTAATCGCGGATGAAATGTATAATCAAGAGAGACAAACGCGGGGAATAGGTAGAGAGTCAGGTGCAAAATAACCAAGCGCAGGTTGAAATTCTAGTTAAATTTATATAAAACTGAGTAAAGAAAGGTACAATCGCAACGCTAGGCAAGAGAGAGACGAAGCAGAGCCTAAAGCGGAGAGAAAATAGCGATCAAGCGGGTACTTACATTCGCCTTCGTGCTGGCTCGCAAGGATGCCTCGTGGCTCGACTGGAATGGCGCAATCGGATGACCGTGGCCCACGCTGGGCAGCCAGGAAGATGCCTCGTGGCCTCGTGTGTGTGGCTGGGTGCAGTGGAAAGACGAGCGGCAATAGCTGCTCAGCTCGTGACCGACGCGTGAAGATAACCTTCGCTGGAAAATACTCGTACCCGGTGACACACCAAGAGCGCGGTTCCGTTGCAGCTACAATCTTCCATCTCTCTCCTGCTCTCTCTCTCTCTCTCTCTCTCTCTCTCTCTCTCTCTCTTTCTCTCTATGTTCGTTAGCTGGGCTTTCTGCTCTCTCACTTACCTTGTTGCTGAAATAACGTTTACGACATTACATATATATTATTAGATATGTTTAGATATGTTTATATACAGTAATGAGGGAGAGAGACATAACGAGAGTACGCTGTCAACTCGTTATATGCCCCACCCCCAGACGTTGGTAGCACGAGGTACCAACTTGATCAACTAGTCTCTCTCTGTTAAATCGAATTAAAAGATCATATTTAGAGAATAGAAAAGTATTGATTTATTAAACATCTAAGATAAGGGATAATAAGGTACACTAGACCTGTTTAAGAGCTATTAGTCTCTTCGTCTCTCTTGTCTAAATAAGGAAAACATAACAATATAAACTAGAGTTAAAGGCCTAAGTGTCGTACAATAATTATTATGCTTCCTAACAGCGAGCGAATTACAAAAAAAGAACGTATAATGAGATCAGTCTTCTGATTCTAAATGTTGCGAAGCTTGACAAGAGGCGTGATACTCTTCCGTGTAGATGCTCTTAGTAGCGGTAGCGCTGATATTCTCCGCTCTGGAACTTGTGATGTAGAAAGTAATTAGGACAGTTCTTTGTCCTTGACACCCCTGTCAAATTGCACACTTGGCACTACCTGACGAATCGCAGGTCTGTGCGAGGACCATCCCTAGGATCACAAGGCTCCGTAGCATGTCTGTAGATCATGGCCGTTGGCCCCGGATCTCTCGGAGGCAGCTCGCTGGTGTGTTGGGTCCTCGGCTTGCAGGCCTGAGAAGCCTCGAGCTTGTGCAGCTGCACGCGGATTTCTTCCAGCTCGTGCAATTTCCGCAGCTGCTCCAGCTTCAGAGCTTGCTTCTGCTCCTCCCTCTTTTTATCTTCCTGCCACTGGGCTTCTGCTAGTCAGATGCTCCCGTAGCTCGACCGCCTTCTGTACCTTGGTCAGGAACTCCTGCGGGACCATCGCCTTTATCCTGACGTCGGACTGGCGCGCGAAGGGGAGCACCTCCTCGTAGGTCGCTTTCTCCTGTTGCTGGGCCTGTTGGCGAGCTCGTCGACAGGCGCGGGCTTTGGCTTTGAGCGCTGTCCACTGCTCGAGTGCCGATGCTAGGTTGTCGATGGTAGACGGGGGCGGCGTGTCCGGAGAAGAGCTTCGCGGAGCGACTTCCTCCTTCTCGGACTCTGCACGCTGGGAGTCAACCTCGGGTACTTGCTGTACCTCCAGTGCGTCGCACAGTGGGCCAGAAAATCAAAAAAGTGATCACGGGCTGTCTTTACTCGAAGAAATGCTTGAAAAAAAATTCAAGGGTAGGAAAATCTTCGTCAGAATGCCTAGTTTCCGAATCCGTTTCCCCCGAAACCCGCGGACGTCTATATTTTTTGTCCCACCTCAAAACCTGACCTCGTTTTTAGAATGTCCTTTTTCGATTTTACCGATAATAAGTTAGATCGTTGTATTTTACATTTTTAACCATAATAAATGAGATGTGAGCACATTATTTACTAGCGTGCACTTTATACTACATATAACAAAAATATATATATGTATATATAGGTCGTTCATGGTCAAATCAAAGATCAAAAATTTGTTGCTTCTTCAACCTACGGTAAATATGTTCCAGAAACAGTTTTCAGTGCACCTGAATTTTTTCAGATTTTTAAATTACTTTTTACCAAAATGGCAGGGAGCCAAAGATGTCAATTTTGGCAATAATTGGGTTTTCAACACTAATTAATTAATTCATAGCTTTTCAGGGAAGCATTTTACACTATAAACATAAATATATTTTTTTTGTAAAATTTTCTGAATTTTTCAATAAAAGTACCCTTAAAGTTATATATGTATATTTATTTATACAACGTAAGGGTGTAAAGATGTGCATGTGTAATACATAAATAAATAAATGCATACACACACACATGTGTGTCTATGCACCCATATATATACATATTTATATATATTTTTATACATATGCATACATACATATAGACATATATCAACTTGATAATTATAATAACAAAAAAACATGATGATAATGTTTGTAACTGTATTTTTAATAATAATCGTTTATAACTATAATTATCAAATTGATTTGATATTTTCACTAAGTATTTATTTTTCTTAGAGTATAATTCCTAGTTTTTATTTTTTGCGCACAGTAGATGTCAAAAGTACAAAAGTTTTTTTAATAAATTTGTCCTCGTAGTTTAATTTTGTCTGATGAAAACTCATTTCAAATTTATTCTGATTAAAAAAATCATTGTGCGCATTACATTATGTAATAAAAATATTGTATAATGTAATATAAAACTTATTATTTGATTTATCAAAACTTGACAATATTAATACAAGTTATGATATTTTTGTAACTGTGCTTTCATTAATAATCGTTTATAGCTTCGTTTAGAACTACCGTTATTAAATTATTTTATTATTTTTCGCAGAAAGTATTTCATTTAGCTTAGAGTAGGATATTCCTGTATGTTATTTATTAATGCGCGGTAAAAGTCAAAAGTACATAGTTTTATGTTTTTAAATCAATCCTTGTAGTTTAGTTTTGCCTGATGAAAACTCATTTCAAATTCATTCTTGGTTAAGAAAGATTGTTTGCGATCAGAAACATTATTTTGAAAATGCGTTCATTTAATATAAAACGCCAAGAAATTTTTTAATTTTAAAAGATAATTATACATTAGATTTTGCAAAACAAGCTGATGTAGTTGTGTCTTACTTGAGTAATAGTTTAGAATTAAGTGTTACCGAAAAGACTGAAGTCTCTTTAATATTATGGAAAAATTTCTTCAACAATGTTAAGCGTAGATTATCCACTCTCCCAAAAAATAAAAGAAATTATAGTGTTTTCGAAAATAAATATACTGAATGGCTTAAACAAGATGTCGAATTTAATTTAGTTCAAATTGAGAAAAATGCTACTAAAGCAGGTAAGATATATTCATCAGTATATTATGATTATTTAAAAAACTGACATTTTTTTATGTTTAACTTGATTTTTGTTTTTATTAATTTATCTAAAAGTAGTTTTATATTTGAAGGCTAAACATTATGATGTTATAATATTGTAAAATATTTTATTTCTATATATTTTTTGAAGGTATACAAACGACTGAACAAAAATATAAAGTTTCATTTAATAAGGCGTCAGAAGCAACAAAACGACGACGAACTACAGCTTTGTGTGGTCAGTTAAGCGCTGAAGAAGTTTATGAAGCAGCGAAAAAAAAAATAAAGTTGGACAATAATTCGCCTAGTGTCAGATTGATTTCTAAGATAGTTGATCCTTATTATGCAATAAATATTGAAAATGCGTATAAGAAAAGATCTGGTACGTAATTGTCTCCTGAAAGAGCTTTGTCATTAAAGTAGATAGGCTATAGGCATACTGGCTCATGCGGATTCTGGCTCACCCCCTCCTCTCTCAGTGTGAGCCAGAATCCGAGCTGTGTATTTCAAATGGAGGGATTGTCGATCCCTCCCTTTCCTCCCCTAGCGATCGAGAATTCTTCCCCTCTCAAAGTGAGCCAGAATCCGAGCTGTGTATTTTTAGATAGAGGGAGTGTCGATCCCTCCCTTCCCTTCCCTAGCGACCGAGAATTCTTCCCCCTCTCAAAGTGAGCCAGTAACCATAGTATGTATAAGTCCCAATCTTCCCTTCTCCGTGTCCCGAAAAAATTTATTGGTGGGTTCATGCTCCTCCTCCCTCGCGTAGGTAGAGGTGGTGACCCTAGCACAGGTGTTTTCCCATGCCTTTAAACATTATACTGGAGTCATTATGCATACTACAGACTGCCTAGGAATCACTCTCGGATACGTATACAAACTATCCCATGCAAATGTATACAGCTTCCAACGTCAGGTGTTTTTCCTTTCGACTGCGATAAGTTAGTCCCCCGTCTGCGCGGACAGATCGAGTAGGTACTATCCATCACATTTCCAATACGATCCTCACGCAGATATGGACGACGACCCTTGCACAGGTGTTTTCCTCTACCTTACGGAATGTATGCGAGAAATGCTCCTTATACAAACTTCGCGTAGATAATTCTGGGATACGTATACAAACTATCCCACGCAGATGCATACAGCTTCCAGCGACAGGCGTTTTTTCTTTCGACTGCGATAAGTTAGTCCCCCGTCTGCGCGGACAGATTGCGTAGGTACTATCCATCACATTTCCAATACGATCCTCACGCAGATATGGCCGACGACCCTCGCACAGGTGTTTTCTGACTGAGAAACGCGAAGCTAGAAAATATTGACCGCCGACTATGCATACAAATCGCGCAGGTACTATCCCTTGCACTTTCCCGGAGGCAGCTGTTTAAAAATCATTTGCAGATATATCTGATTGTGTTTTGTAGGGAACGCACAGATGTCTCTCGCACCGATATACATCAATTTTCTTAGACGTCCTAAATAAATTCAGAGTGAGATTTTCTCCAAGATCTTTTCTTGTGAGAAGAGGATAATCTCGCATTCTCACAGTCGAGATTCGAAACAAACGGGAGTGTCCACTAAGAGGAGGTGGACACTAGTTTTTCAAAATTTGGTGAGGGAAATTTTAGCACGAATCGTAAGGCTTTCCACCCTCAATAGATGTGAGGAGGTGTGTTTTTCAAAAATTAGGAGAGAAAACTTTTACACCAATCGCAGGACTTAGAAAAATGCTGTGGAATGGGAAGGGGCTGTTTTCGCAATAAAAAGCCCACCGTAGGCTGCGGTGAGTCAGTTCAATTTTCGGTTTTGAAATCGAATATCGAGTGAAATGGCACCCAAGAGGAGTCCAGGAAGCTGCAGCAGCAGGAACAGCATCAGGACGATGCAGGATAGAATTCGGTGGCTAATTGCCAACGCTCCAACATTTTATGATGTTGGAGCATGTCTCCTGGGCCATGGAGGCCATCAATTCACGTAAGTAAATAATTATTTTGATTTTTCATAATTAAAAAATAAAAAAATAATTTTTTCAAAATTTTTTTCAATTTTTAGTGCCATCGCTGCCACCACTTGCTGCCATGCAGCAATTATATGAAGAAATTAGGCCAGGAAGCTCTTCGCCCAACCCTGCCCGCCGAGAGAGTCCAAGCTCGTCGTCCAGCACTGCCCGCCGAGAGAGGCCAAGCTCTCAGCCCAGTACTGCCCGCCGAGAGGGGCCTTCAGCTGGACCGAGCACATTAGTGAGTACTAGGCCCAATCGTCCGGCGGATAAGAGGACAAGCTCGAAGAGGTCGAGCTCCTCCTCGAGCTCTAGTTCGAGCTCCAGCACCTCATCTAGTTGCGAGTCATGCAAGTCGGTGAAGAGCATCAGGGATTTAAAACCAATTCCGAAAAAAGCAAAATTAGATGGTGAGTTTTTTTTTAATTCATAATAAAAAATTTTTTTTATATAATTATAATATTTAATATTAATTATTTTGCAACCTTTTTTGTTTAGGTGATTCAAAAACTGAGCAGCCCAGTACTGCCCGCCGAGAGGGACCTTCAGCTGGACCGAGCACATCAGCGAGTACTAGGCCCAGTCGTCCGGCGGATAAGAAGACAAGCTCGAAGAGGTCGAGCTCCTCCTCGAGCTCTAGTTCGAGCT
>QLYP01000781.1:5891-51038 GCA_016647725.1 Nasonia giraulti
ATTACTACCGAATTTGTACTTTGCACTATCCACGGAAACTATACGCAATAGAGCAGCTTGAGTGTCGCCTACAGTGTGTGGCTCGCATACATCCGTGTACACGTAGAGCTGATCGGGAATAGCTCGGGAAAGCGATGCTGGTCTGTTTCCTAGTGCGACTACACTACCCATTGACGATATGACAAAGATGCCATTTTTTCGCCTAGTCTCGGAATCTTCGAAACCGAAAATGCGGCAAATTAATTCGTTAAACGTTGTCTTATGCTGATCATCGCAGGCACACTTGCGCTGTAGCATGTGGTAGCCCTTTTAAAAGGGTGCAACTTCGAGACGCAGATGATCGTGAAAGGCAGAATGATTCATTTATTTCGTTGGCTAGTTGCTCGATCTTGTCGTAAATACCGTGCGGAAAAAAATGCGTTTCCTGCTTTGCCTTTTCCGACTGTTTAAACGTGTAAAAGGCATCCGATTCTTGAATGTGCATGACAGTGCTCGGCACGTGAATTTCGACGAGCGCAACGGACCAATTCCCGAGTCTGAGCTCGCGCGAGAGCTGCGTTGTAAAGCAGCTGGTGGCATTTTCGCTGTAGTACGTCATACTGCTGTTGCTAGGCAGAACTAGGTAAAAATCGTTCTGGTCCATTTTTAAATTGTTTGTACCTCAGAGGCTTTGATCCATGAGTTGAATTTGTCCGGATAGCCAGCCCACTTGACGAGTAGCTGCTTCTTGTAAGTCGATTGCAGATGAGCTCTTTTTGCTAAATATTCGCGCGCTTTCGCAGCATTGTAGATGCTCACGTCACAGGGACGCATCTTAGTACCGCTGTGTTGGGTATGATTGTAAGCCTCGATGATTTTCTGCACCACGTCGATGTAACGTTGCGTGTTATTATGAGAAAAGTATCGCCACATTCGTTCGCGTATAGTACGGTTTAGTCTTTCCACCACAGCCGCTTTAATATCGGGGTTTCGAGCTGTACGGAACTTGATGTCACGTTTTTTCAAAAATTCCTGAAACGTCGAGCCTACACTCCATACCCTTGTCGGATTGTAAGAGTATCGGGATGCGACCGTTGCTGCGCTCGAGTATTCGTCCGAAGGCTGCGGTGACGTTGGCTGTAGTTTTATCGCGTAGAGGCTCCAGCCACGCGTGTTTACTCAATACATCCACCACTACGAGTAGGTAACAGTATCCGTCGTTGTGCTCTTTGATCGTGGTTAATCGAAGCAAATCGCACTCGTCGCATACGTCGTCAATGTTGCTCACGTTGTAACTTAATCGCGGAAATTTACGCTTAATGGGTCTGTGAAGAGTATAGGCGTCTTGATTACTAAGCCACTAAATAATTTGCCTTTTCGATTTACCCGCACGAGATTGCGCACACCCGCGTAACCAGCCTCGTGCAAGACATCGTAGTATTGCTACTCGTACGACGACGACGACGACGACGACGACGCCATGCTTAAAAGTTTGCGAGACGTAGCCACTTGTTCTTTGCTCGATTTCTCGTCAAAGCAAGCGATGCCGGTGATTCGCTGCTGCTGCTACTAGCGTTGTGTATTTCCATCAACGCGCCGATGCTCTCTTTACTAGGCAGTCGTCGTTTCGCTGTATTATTCGGCTCTGTCAAATTTTTACCAATTTTCACTATTTCCGCGTTTTCAATCAGCTTTATCGGTGTGTCGACTGTCTTGATGAATTTGGCGAAAGGTAAACGACCGATGGGCACTTCCCACTGATCCAGTGTTTTTTTCCTGCGTGCGACAACGTCGCTAATCAGTTCTATAAAGTTGGAATCTTGTATGGGCCGGCCGTCTATACTGACTCTGCCAGTGCTATCCCACTTGAGACGATCGCCGGCAACGGTTTTCCAGTGTTTCATCAGAAGCCGCGTTTTTTGAGCGTAACTCTTGGGTACGCTGTCGAGTATAATTTCTTCAGTCATTGGTGCCGATGTCGCCTCTATTTCGTCGACGTCGCGCTCGTAATCGTGTTCAGCGTGATGTTCGGAATCTTTGAAAAACAGATATCGCCGCAGTACTTGTAAATAATTTTGACATTTTTCACGCTCATCTGTAAATTGATTCGAATGTAGAATCGTGTGCATCTCGGAATCGAGTCTTGAGAGATTGTCGCCGCACGTTTGAACAGAGTTCTCACACGACTCGTTTACTACTGGCGGTGGTGGTGCTGCTGCTGCTGGCTGAACGTTTTGCATGCGCGAAAACATATCTTCGGGCACGATAATCATTTTTCTCCCACGATCCATCTTAGTCTTCCGCTGCTGCTACTGTTGAGTTTGAATTGAATAACTTCGAGACAAGAGCCCCGATAATAGGTGCAAGTAGAAGCGGCACTCGTATACGCGTATACTCACGCGGGCCGCGTATACGCGTATACTCACGCGGGCCGCTTATAAGCGTATATTAGCGGCCACGAGTATCATCCGCGGACGAGGCGTCTATACGCGTGCACGAGCCTCGTATACGCGTATACTCACGCGGGCCGCTTATAAGCGTATATTAGCGGCCACGAGTATCATCCACGAACGAGCCGTCTATACGCGTGCATGTACGGCTCGCCTATAAGCGTGCGATGATGAGTGGGTAAAGGAGAGAGAGAAGGATGTTATAATTACAAGAAAAAGTTTAAAATACTTTTTTTTTATTATAAATATATTAAACATAACGCAGAACAATTTATATTACTTAAAAACTAATACAAAAACGAGATTCTTAAATTTACTTTTATTTATTCACAAACAACTTACATACTATACTTAACTTTTGTAACCGTACGGGAGCGATAACCCGGGAGTAACATACCTACGCTTTTTTAGAACTATGCTACACGATTTGATCTCTTCTCGCGTGACGACAGTGTGATCTGGCAATCTTTTAATAGAATTAAACTTAAGATTAATGCATACATTCTCTTCATCAGGCTTAAAATAATGTTCAATCATACTCTTAATGCTAGGATAATTTATTCTCAAAGAATTCGAGAAATTTAGCGAGATACCCTTGACTTTACATTTTTCGGATACCTCGCCAGTTCTCGAATTCACGGTACTGTAGCCGTAAAATTTCGGACCACCCGAGAGGAAGCTCGTAATATAAGTCCCTTCGTCGAGCTCGTTGGTCATATCGCCGAGCAACGAGCCCAACGGGGGCCTGTATTCTTGTGCGTTTTCGTTACATACAAATATACACGAATCAGTGTCGCAGTACAGCGTTCGCTTGCCGAGCTTCTCCAAATACGAAAATAGTTTCAAGCGGGCAAGAGTTGTCGTGTAGGCTGCTATAACTACGTTCGTATATGGAGTAGACTCCACAGCATCGTCGATGTACTGCCAGCTCGCGTACATCACCTCCTCGTTGACCAGCAGGAGACTCAAGACTTCTTTATCCTCGGCCGTTAGAAGTTTAAGGAGGTCTTCGCGCTTCTTGACGATCACCGTCTGTTCTAAATTATCGCGCTGTTCGAGCTTGCCCCAGAAAGAGTTCAGACAGAGCTTCGCAACAGTGCGCAGGCCAGGGTTTTTCGCGATTTTTTCCAACTCGAGCGATATCCCCCCATTCTTGCGATACTCGCGAATGTAACGCGCTTTCTATTCCGCGTCGACGCACCAAGCTAGAAACCCCGATGCTTCCTGCTTTAATCACAAGAAAGTGTCGATGTAGTCAGCGAAAAGTCCTCCTTCACCTGTGAGCGGATCGTACTCGGTCATACTATACTGCCATATGACGAATATTTCAGTTTTCTGAAAGCCACACACGCGCGACGCAGAATCGTCACATCCATGCGACAGTAGTCGACGATTTCCTTGCTGAAATCGAATACTGCGTTCGCTGCACGCATCTCGCTGTGCCACAGCAAGAACTGCTCGCGCTCGCTCGATGACATAGTGTCGGGCGAATAATAGTGCGCATCCGGTATTGCGCCACGGTATTCGGCGTTAGCCGATGTGTTAAAAAGGTACGGAAAACAGCCTTTTTTTGTAGTCTCACCGAAACCAAATGTATCAGGCAACGCGGCCAACTTCATTTGAAAATAGCTGAGACTATCGATGAACTTTGTGCGTCCATACCGTATGCACAGTATTTTCTGACCATTCAGTATGATGCTTGGCGCGCAATTTATTTTACGTTCGACAAGCTGTCGTAAAACGAATTGCACATCGTACCCTCGTGCGTTGTGCGCGATGCATATTATATTTTCAAAGTCCGTTTTGTCGCGTACTACAAGCTGTAGCAGCTGACCAACGGGATCTTCGGTAAATACATGCTCACGCACACCGCACGAGGGACACCATTCTGAAATGTCGTCAGAACTTATGCACTCCGTGCAGACTTGCTGTGGAACGCAGACATTCGGGACGTGCATCTTTATGCTTTCATCGCCTCGATACGATGCTTCTTGCATCGTTTCCAGATCGTAGAAAACATAAAGATATTTTTTCGTTGAAGCATCTTTTTTATAAAACAGTGCTGATTATAACTGTGTATCGACTTGCAATGTCAACACCAATTTTTGCCGCACTCGTGCTTACCGCGCTGCCGGTTCACGCTTTTGCAGCAGGTAAGGCAAATCTGCAACACATCGCACAATCGCTTGTGCCTCGCTTTATTATACCGTATGGTTGCGAAAACATACATCGCCGAAAAAACTGCGATTGCACGATGCGCACTTTTGCAAAGCTTCGTTCTCGCTACAGGGTGGCGAGACAAAGCAGCGCGAACACAACTGCCTACAGTTGTGATCCTCGATATTACTGTAGCCGCCATTGCAAAAAGTACAGAAAAATTTTGCCTTCGCAGCTCCAAAAATATTGACGATTACGTCGTAATGAAGCTCGGAGTAGAGCAAAAATATTACGTTTGTGCAGGCATCGCAGCGTCAGTCAAAAAATGGTGCTTTACCGCTGCCCATCGAATCTTTCTCGTAAGCAACTAAAGCTGTATCACGAGCAGTAAAATAATGCTGGAATTGACGAAGCTCTCGTACACGGCAACTTTCGCGAGGTACGAGGACACCGGCATCCTGGCACAATTTTACAGCTTGTTCATGCTGTGGTTGCCTACGACCGTCGCGGATGACGTTCCACTCGGCTCGCATCGCTGTGGTATCGTTCGTCTGAAGCGCGATTTTCGCCTCGCATATAACGAGCGCTCTCGGCAGATAGAGATTGTCACGATTGCCGATCTGAATGATGGACCGTTGAGAAACGCTGTCGACGGTCAAGTTTTTCCGTTGAGAGCTACCTGCACCTACAGGCATCTCTAAGATGGTCAAACAAACGGTAAATGACTCGTCGACTCGAAAATTTGCGTTGCTCTGAACGAGTCCAGACACCACAGACCATAAATCATCGTCAGTCAGCGCGCTCGCGAGACGATACGAGAGCCCTGCTGACCCGTTTGCGAAATATTCGCTAAAGATTGAAACACCAACGCGATCGCTCTCGCTTTTAATTAGAGTTAGAAAATACTCATAAATGTCGCGTATTGCTAACTCAACCCAGCTGAGCATGTTGGTCCCACGCGGCGGTGTTTTAATCCGTAGCGTCAGACGGCGAGCGTCTGTACGGAATTTCCGTACGCGATGCACCGTATTCGCGATAATTTCGAAGCGACGATAACGCTCACCGTCACGAGCTTCCTCCTTCTCCTCCTCCTGATCCAAATCAGAAGCTACAGCAGAACCACTTACAATACTATTGCTCGCCGCCGCCGCCTACCTGCGATATGCCGCTCGCAGTGCTGTCATCGATGATCGGGTGACCCGCATCGTAGAACCCGACCTCCTGCAGCATCGACAATGTAAGGCTCCGCGCTGTTGAAGAGTCCGATGATATTTTCGGCGATGATGGGCCCTCTTCCTCGCTGCTGCTGCTGACAGTATCGTCGTCGACTGCAAAAAAGCGAGCCTTCATTCTTCCGCACGACCGTTGTAGCATTGAATGATGTCGCTAAACAACTCGGCCATCTCGAACGCAGTTATAGAAAATCACTCGTCTGCTGATTTTTCAAGCAAGTTGTTTAACCAA
The DNA here is from genome assembly GCA_016647725.1 of Nasonia giraulti. Lineage (NCBI taxonomy): Eukaryota > Metazoa > Arthropoda > Insecta > Hymenoptera > Pteromalidae > Nasonia > Nasonia giraulti. Next base: position 11,942 of record QLYP01000781.1, read on the forward strand.
CGTACTTCCAGCGCACGACCGTTATTCACGATTCGTAGCGCAGCAGCTTGAAAAATCATAGCCGCGTCATTTTCTGGATTTGTATCCGGACAGGGCTCCATGCCTTCGTTCAGACGACGTCTGATAACTTAAAAAATTATAATTGTTAGTAATAATAATTTTTTAAGAAAAGTTAAAAAAAAGTATCTTACTTTCGTTAATACGACGGTCGAACGAGCTGTATTGGTCGAAGCGTGCATACGGATTCATCGCAATTTCCTCAGCGGTCTCATCCCGAGTCGCAAAGCCCTCGAAAACCTCGGCTCTCGTAGAACCAAACTCGGGAGCTGGCTCGTAGCGGAACGAGAGCAGAATCATTGCAGCCTCCATCGTTTGCTCGCTACCTCTCAGCGGTGCTGGAGCGCCCGCTCTGTTGACAGCCTGCTCGGAGACGCCAGCCCATTCATACGTAGCACCATACATTTCTGCGACACGTGGTAATCTGCCTCTCCCAATGACACGCATTTCGAGAGAGACTGATGGCTGCGCTGGCTTACACAGGAGTTTTGTAGACGGCTCAGGGCTGATTGGAAAATATCATGCCCTTTTTAGGAGTGATTTCAACAAATAAGAAGTATCGCAAAGCAGAGAAATCGCGAAAGAGGGGGATTTGTTTTAAAACAAAGTGTAGCTCATATTACAGCCATAGCTGAGAAATCAGGATTGTAAGCAGTGATCGGAAGAAATGAATCTGATACCGTAGTCGGTATTTGCGGTTTAGGTACGTAGAAGTTATAAGTCACATAGCGAACGTATCAGAGAACGGACCGTTGTAAGCGCTAGATCCTGTAACACGGACCGAACAGATTTTTATGACTCTGCGGCTGACTCTTTTAATCTCTCTTACCGGAGACCTACAATCTTTTGTACAAACAGTTTACACTAACTCTCAAGTGTCTACCGGAGATCCGATGATTCGTTCACTGTGTTTAGTTTTGAAAACTAATCAGTTGGCGATAACAAAGCCCGACTTCATGATCACACGATACTTCCTGGAGCTGATTCGCGAGACATTGAGAACCTTTCTTTCGATCTCACCCGTCTTCGATTTTTTCTGATAAGCCCACGACGCTGGAGCTCAAGTGTATACAAATAATTCAGTCCGAGTATAGCGTTACCAACGGTCTCGCATTCTTAAGAACGTCGTTAAAAGGCAAGGAGTGGAGAGGTGCGGTCCCCCTCTATCTACGTACAGAAATTTTTCTCAATGGCTTACGTGTATGACACGGCTTGCACCGATCAGTCCGCTCTGAGTCCCTACAGAGAGCACACACGTGGCCACTATCATGGCAGAATTGAAAAAATTAGCAGCCCAACGCGATGCGCTTCTCGCAAGTATCGATGCTAAGAAACGTGCAATGGAGAAGCTGAACGGCCAGCTCGAGCGCTACCAGCAGAGAATGCTGGACATGTCAGCACTGTTGCAGCAAAAACAGCGAGAAGCTGAGCTAAAGGCTTCTCTGGCGGTACAGTTTGTGCCGATAAACGTGAGGTGCAGAGTGTGCATCACCAATAGTTCGGAGCATGACGTGTGGCAGCAGTGCTGGAGGTGCATTCTCTTTCGCTGCTGGAAGTGCAATGGACAGCCCTGCCCGTGCATCCTGGATATGGATTCACCAAGATCACCTTCGCCTCCACCACCATCAGCAGGCGACGACAACAACGTCCAAGGTACGCTACCGACAGCACGTCGCAACCGCAGCGTACCTTACGACTTTCATCGGATGTCTACTCCGCCGAAAGAGTTGGTGCCTGGTTTACTGCGAGGAGGATCCACACGTCAACTGCGCCAACAACGCGCCACTCGCAAGTGTAGGTGTATCGCTTGTGTATAATTTATAGTGCAAAAATTTAGAGTGTGTGTGTGCGGCTGTGTAAGTATGTTTGTGTGTGTGTGTGCGCGCGCTCGTGTCATTTTATTATTTCATTGTAAGCTGAGTCATTCGACACTTACGCGTTTTTTAGTAAATAAATATTGTGCTAGAATTTCTCTTTTTATGCGTGCAAAAACCCCCACTCCCATGAACGATCCCTAAAGCCGAAATTTAGAGTAAGCTTTGCGGCACCGAGTAGTAGAGTAATATATGCACGCGTTCATTTCGATGCGAATCATTCGTCAAGCGACCGGCAAAGCAGCAACTCGACCATGGGACAGTAGCAGAGCAAAGAGCAGAAAAAAGGTTCTACGTGGGAGGAGAGACAGCCTCTCATGAGAAGCAAGGAGCCAAGAAAGCAGAACAATCAGTCGTCATTCTCAACCAACACTTTCTCGTATCCAGAGAAAAGCGGTTATAATAATCTGTCTAAAAAATCCTCCTCCTCCTCCTCGTCACAGAATCAAAAATCCTTTTCCACAAACACATTTTCGTGCCCCGAAAGAGACGGCTACAGCAAGCTGAAACGCTAATTGCAATAATATATATTTCAAAAACAATTGGCCCTTTTCAGGGCCACCATATAAATTGTATACGTGGAACAATCTCTCTCTTTACAGCGCAGAAAGGATCAGAGCCGGCGCAAGGGTAATAAAAGGTAATAAAAGCCACCCATCGATGACAGACTGTTTATGACAGTAGCGGTCGTAAATCATTTTAACCTTATGACATCGTATGCGTGATATAGCTTTTGTTTAAAAATTATTTATAATTATTTATAAATAAACAAAAGTCACCCATCGATGACAGACTGTTTATGACAGTAGCAGTCGTAAATCATGTTTATTAACCTTATCAGCTACTGTTGATATATACATGGGCTTCTGTTTACATAAACAACTGGCGCCAGCCACGGGACTGGTGACGTTACCTAGGCCACGCCCAGTCTCTCCATACCAGCCCATATACTACTATCGTCGTATTGCATGGGATGTAGGATGACAAGCAGTGAATTGTCTCTAGATGAGGTAGAACTGTCGGTTTTCTAATTATTTGCCGAGATATCTGAAAATGAAAAGATTAAATACTACAAAATATCTTGTTGTATTTTCGGATATATTTAACTTTCAGGCTCATCTATGTAAACGGAAGAACATATTAACAACATAGTTACCGCATAGATAGTTTACTTTACTGTGTTAGAATAAGACGCTCGAACTAAATTTACCGATATGAAAGATATTATATATTCTATAAACTTATCTGAACAAATTTACGATGACCCTTTCGATAATTTTGGCCTGGTGCATCAACTTCGGTGAATATGTTTGACAGCATCCACAGCGACAGCGCATGAAAATTTCTAAAGGCCGGCAGACTGAAGTTATACACATGTGAATTTGCACAAACGTATACTTGCATAGAAAGAATCGCAGATGATCCTACATAACTTCACATCTGTACAACTTCAGTGTTTCGGCCTTTGAAAATGTTCGTGCCCTGATGCTGTGGATGCTGACGCACCAGATTTGACGGTCCAAATTATTGAAAAGCTCATCATAAATTTATTCAGATAAGTTTATAGAATATAATATTTTTGATATTAGTAAATTCTAGTTCGCGCGTCCTTTTCTAACCAATCAACCTATCTTTGCGGTATCTGTGTTGTTGATATGTTCTTCTGCTTACTTATATTGGCCTTAAAGTTAAATACATCTGGAAATAAAACAAGATACTTTGTAGTTTTTTTTATTTTTTCAGATCCACCTCATCTAGAGAGATATCGCGTTCGGTACAAACGACAATTCTCTGCTCTTTATCCTAGAGCCCATGCAATCCAACGACAAGCCCTAATATTTTGACGTACAAATTGTGTTGACGTACAAATACGGTTTTACGCTACATTAAAATTATTACGTTTATATTAGGAAAAAAAGTTTATAACGGGGGAGGATTCGTTCACATACATGATTTAAAAATTTATAATATTGTCTTATACAGATTCTCAACGTTATTTTTAGGTCAAAGAATAGAATGGATCACCAAAAAATACTGATAATCGTTCAGAAAATTAAGAATAAGCATATAGCTATTAGCATTTCATTTTCTCGTTTGCTTGCATATGCGCGAACTAATTCTGATTCTAAAAGTAGTGTTGAATTTGCCACGTCTATTGAAATATTGTAGTGTCATAACAGTTATTCTAAAAATGAATTTAGCATAAAAATAATGTTTGCTCTTAAAACAATTTTTGACAGGAATAACGTAATCTTTCATTGATCCTTGACATTATATTTGAGTGCATAAATAGACAGGATCGGTGAAAGACAGATGATCGTTTAAAAATTTGTAACGGTATTTTGCTCTTAGTAATTGATCTATTCCACTCTATGAGTATGCGCATAGTTCTTCCGTGTTTAAAACATCATTACAATTTCACACTGCTTCTACAATATTACAGTTAATCCAGCAGTATCTTCAAGTGCATTACGTTTAACGCAGCTTTTAAGATATTGCGGTTACATTAAAAAAAAGTTATTACAGGGTAAGATTCGTTCTTTAGCATGATTTTAAAATTTATAAGATCGCCTTTTAGAGAATCTTTATGTTTTTGTTGGGTCAAAGAATAGAATGGATCTCTAAAGACACTGCTAATCGTTTGAAAATTAAGAATAAACATATCAATTTTCTAATCTGCACAATTTTTCTTGATGGTATTTAGAGCTGAGCCGAGTTTTCGTGAATCATTGAAAGTTCTATTTTTTCTTATTTGATACCGGTCCATTCCTTACTTTTCGTTGCTACTTTTAATAAGAACTAGTCCTCTAAGCTACACGGCGCTACGCGCCGGATGGTACTCTCTGGACTCTGAAGTTGCTCACTATTTCCAATATGGCCGAAGGTATCAGCCAATGAAATTTTTTGATAACGCTCTGAATTGGCTCTAAGCTTCAATTCGATACTAATCGCTATCTCCCTTTTATAATAGGATATACTTACATAAAAAGTCCTACATTGTTTCCACGTAGGGATGATATAGATCCTATAAGCTTTATCCTCGTGCATGGTTTCTATATGATATCACATGGGTTTCACATAGGAATCATGTAAGATTTTGCGAACATTCGTTATTACAAATATTAACCTACCCGTTGAAACCATATAGATTGGACATGAATATTATTTGAGTCCCCTATGAATACCCTTCTAGAAAAAGCCGATTAAACCCGATAGAAATCGATAAGATTCACCATTAAAATCGATACGATTTCTAATGACTTTAATGGTTAATTTCAATTCCATTTATTTTGCATTAGGTCTCGATAAAATCTAATATAAATCGATATGGATCGTTATAGGTTGATAAAACTCTATACAAACAATCATAATTGAAAGCAATATACTCAAGATCATCTTAAATTCTATCGATTTTAATTGTGACTATTTAGTATAGATTTTGATCGTTCCATATTGACCCATATTGGGTCATATTGATCTAAATCGCATTTTATAGTATATCTTATTCTTTATCTATTTAATTTTGTTATTTATATTGATAACAGAATTTCGTATTAGTCATATGGGATCCATATAATATTCATATGGAAACCATACACGGAGAGAGGAAAAAAAGATTCTACTTTTCCGGACTAATAAAAAAAAAACTTATTTCATAAATCAGTTAAAACTACCGAAAAAAAGTAGATTGTAGTGTTTGCCACAGTCGGTGTTACTAGCTATCCGTTTATTTCTCCTACAGCCAACCTAAGCTCACTTTTTACTAATACGAAAATGTATTCATCAATCCAAGCATTAGTCAATAAATAAGTGATTTTAGAACTTAGTGCCAATGTTTGAAACTAAACTTTTTTTTCGACTCTGTTTTGAACACAGGATTTCGGTATCCTAACTTGGAAAAAGCAGTATAAACTACTGTCTTTTTTAAGTAAAATTTACTAACAAATTAGTGGAATCGTCTTTTCTTCTGCGCGTATCGTTTTAGCTGGGATTCTACTGGAAGTTTTGCAAAATCCTCTTGGTTCCTATATAGGATGCCCATATAATATGCAAAATTAGTTAGCGGAGTGGCCAGTATAACTGTTACCATCCGAATAGTAACACCTAAATTGTCCACCCCCTTGTTAATAATTTAACATTTTAAACACTTTTATTTTATTAAAAAATTTATTGAGGTGAATCGAGCGATTAATCACGCGATTAATTGTGCGACTAATCGCGTCGGAAAAAGTTCGATAAATTTACGCTATAATCGCGCGATTATTCGCGTAATTAATCGCGGAAATAATCGCGCGACTAATCACATGAATTTTTAGTAAGATATCGGTTCCATAATGTCCATTACTTATGATTTTTTCCAACTTGCCAAAACTATCAGTGGCTAATTGCGCTGTTTTTACTGAACGATCGCTACTGGAGTAATACCGGTAAATATTTAGAATAGAATAGAATATATTTTATTTCATGCCATACATAGTCTTTAGCTGATTATCACATATTTGACAGAAAATATCACAAATTCATAAATACATACAGGTAAATGTGTAATTTTTTGTATGATACATATAATTCTACATATTCTTTCATGTAATTATAGACAATAACGCAGATTAAATTTGAAATACAACGACAGGTACAAATACACAAGACTCAGGCGCATACACTAAACTATAACAATCTCAAATTATATTGCACTAGGGTGTCGGTAAAAGGTAGTTTCGCATCGCTATTTTAAACTCTGAGAGCGAAGGCAGTGTCTGCATATCTTGCGGGAGTAAATCCACAAGCGGGCGCACAGTGGGCCAGAAAATCAAAAAAAAGGTCACGGGCTGTCTTCAATCGAAGAAATGCTTGAAAAACAATTTCAAGGGTAGGAAAATCTTTGTCAGAATGCCTAGTTTCCGAATCCGTTTCCCCTGAAACCCGCGGACGTCTATATTTTTTGTCCCACCTCAAAACCTGACCTCATTTTTAGAATGTCCTTTTTCGATTTTACCGATAATAAGTTAGATCGTTGTATTTTACATTTTTAACCATTGTGGGCACAGTATTTACTAGCGTGCACTTACATACTATATATAACAACAATATATATATGTATATATAGGTCGTTCATGGTCAAATCAAAGATCAAAAATTTGTTGCTTCTTCAACCTACGGTAAATATGTTCCAGAAACAGTTTCCAATGCACCTGAATTTTTTCAGGTTTTTAAATTACTTTTTATCAAAGTGGTAGGAAGCCAAAGATGTCAATTTTGGCAATAATTGGGTTTTCAGCACTAATTAATTAATTCATAGCTTTTCAGGGAAGGATTTTTCATTATAAACATAAATATACTTTTTTTGTAAAATTTTCTGAATTTTTCAATAAAAGTACCCTTAAAGTCATATATGTATATTTATTTATACAACGTAAGGGTGTAAAGATGTGCATGTGTAATAAATAAATAAACAAATGCATACACACACGTGTGTCTATGCACCCATATATATACATATTTATATATTTTTTTATACATATAAATACATACATATATACATATATCAACTTGATTATTATAATAACAAAAAAAAACATTATGATAATGTTTGTAACTGTATTTTTAATAATAATCGTTTATAACTATAATTATCAAATTGATTTGATATTTTCACTAAGTATTTATTTTTCTTAGAGTATAATTCCTAGTTTTTATTTTTTGCGCACAGTAGATGTCAAAAGTACACAATTTTTTTTTTTATAAATTAGTCCTCGTAGTTTAATTTTGTCTGATGAAAACTCATATCAAATTTATTCTGATTAAAAAAAAATCATTGTGCGCATTACATTATGTAATAAAAATATTGTATAATGTAATATAAAACTTATTATTTGATTTATCAAAACTTGACAATATTAATACAAGTTATGATATTTTTGTAACTGTGCTTTCATTAATAATCGTTTATAGCTTCGTTTAGAACTACCGTTATTAAATTATTTTATTATTTTTCGCAGAAAGTATTTTATTATATTTCATTTAGCTTAGAGTAGGATATTCCTGGATGTTATTTATTAATGCGCGGTAAAAGTCAAAAGTACATAGTTTTATGTTTTTAAATCAATCCTCGTAGTTTAGTTTTGCCTGATGAAAATTCATTTCAAATTCATTCTTGGTTAAGAACGATTGTTTGCGATCACAAACAGTATTTTGAATTTCTTCAACAATGTTAAGCGTAGATTATCTACTCTCCCAAAAAATAAAAGAAATTATAGTGTTTTCGAAAATAAATATGCTGAATGGCTTAAACAAGATGTCGAAATTAATTTAGTGCAAATTGAGAAAAATACTACTAAAGCAGGTAAGATATATTCATCAGTATATTATGATTATTTAAAAAACTGACATTTTTATGGTTAACTTGATTTTTGTTTTTATTAATTTATATAAAAGTAGTTTTATATTTGAAGGCTAAACATTATGATGTTATAATATTGTAAAATATTTTATTTCTATATATTTTTTGAAGGTATACAAACGACTGAACAAAAATATAAAGTTTCATTTAATAAGGCGTCAGAAGCAACAAAAAGTCGACGAACTACAGCTTTGTGTGGTCAGTTAAGCGCTAAAGAAGTTTATGAAGCAGCGAAAAAAAATTAAAGTTGGACAATAATTCGCCTGGTGTCAGATTGATTTCTAAGATAGTTGATCTTTATTATGCAATAATTATTGAAAATGCGTATAAGAAAAGATCTGGTACGCAATTGCCTCCTGAAAGAGCTTTGTCATTAATGATCGATACTAATTTATCTAAACAAGTTTATCAAACAATAAGAGATGTTGCACTAGAATATGTTCACGATTATTTGCCACCTTATAACGAGGTAAGATTTTTAAATAAATAGTCGTAGTGCCTATGCTGTCTGAAAAATCTGCAGGCTCTGATAAATCAAATTACAAGATTACAATTTTATTAATTCTAGATAGTGGTTTTTAATAAATATCAAATTAAACTTGATTATTTATTTGTTACTTTGCAATCGAGTGATCTTTTTTGATATTTTTAAATATCAATAATGCGCGCACTTTACAAAATTTTTAAGAGGATTTTAGGTAAATATATTTTCATCCATGGAACAAAAATAAATTCAAATATAATTTTCATTCCGGCCTTATCCCACAAAATGACCATTATTGTTTTATTTAGGTTAGAGAAGCTAAAAATGAGTCTTATCCGAATGATTTAATAGTTACGGAAACAAAATATGAAGTTTATCTAAAAAACTTACTAAGTCATTCACTGAAACGATTATTAAAATATTTAAATCTCAAATTTGATCGAACGGCTACAAAAAAAATTAGTATTTCTTGGTAAATATGGTTTTGACGGGACAAACGCTAACGTTTATAAGCAAAAGGCTGAAGACAAAGATGCAAAATTCAATAGTATTTTTTGTTCATCATTCGTGCCTCTAAAATTATATGATATGGAAAGTAACTTAGTATATTGGGAAAATAAAAGTTCATCTTCACCAAAGTTTTGTCGACCAATCAAAATTATGTTCGAAAAAGAAACGGATGTTTTATGTATCCAAGAAGATGTATCAAAGAAGAAGATATGAAAAAGCAAATTTCAGAGCTAAAAAACTTTGAAACTACAGGATGCTCAATATCCTACGATTTAAAGCTTACGATGATAGATGGCAAGGTGTGTACATGGCAAATAATTTTCTTAATTACTTAGGACAATCGTTATGGTAAATTGATTAAGCAAACATTTCGTCATACGCTATTTTTATGCCGAAAATAACGAGTCGATTATCCACATAGATATCCATGTTCATTCACATTGATTCAACGTGGATATTTGCATGAATTATCTGACTAAATTAATCTACATGAATTCTTTACATTAATTTCTGCGAATATTTAATTATAACAAGTCTATAACTTGGTGAGACAATTGATTCGTCGTTGAATTTGCACAGTACCATTTAGATGGTACAATCAATATGAACTATTTTGTACCTTAAAAGCTCCTTGTTTTTTATTATCAACCCCGCTTTAATATTATTTGAAAATTTAAGTGAATAGCCTATGCAGATATCCACGTTAAATTAAAGTAGAATCAATATTTACCAGCATGGATATCCACGTTATTCTACCCAATTAGTTTAAACATGTTGGGTTGTAAACTTTACAAAATCAACTTCATTTTCATCTAAATATATTTTATCGAAAATAATTTAAATATCTATATAAAAATATAATAATAATTTTAGATTTGCAATGCACTGAATAGATCGTCAAGTCAAAGATGTTTTGTCTGTAGTGCTACTATATCAGAACTGAATAGTTTGGAAAATGTAGTACAAAGAAAAATTAATGATAACGCATTAAACTACGGATTTTCTGTGTTCCATGCTCGAATCCGATTTATGGAATTGGTACTGCATATATCATACCGCTTAGACATTAAAAACTGGCGTGTAAGTACATGAATGTGATTATTTGGCAGTAAAGTGATTATTTGTAACGCTTGTCAAATTCTACAATGAGGGCCTTTTTAAATTCATTGCTGATTGTTGTAGTTGTATTCATGACATGCAGACCAGTTCTTACGTTTTTGATGAGCGGTAGTGCTTCACTACCAGTGATATATTTTTTTCCCCCAATAAGCTCAGTAGCTTGAGCGATGGGTTCTAAAATTACCATCATTTCTTGGATGGTTATTAAATCATCGCCCATTATAGGTTTAGGAGCCTTGAGATTGTCGTGCATTGTTACCAATAATATATTGATAACTCTCTCGGATAAACCTAAGTATCGCTGCAGCATTTTATAAATAGAGCCCCATCGGGTGTTATTATATTAAAATAATATAAGATTCGATGTTTCTCTAAGTTCGTCAGCTGCTGCAGTAGAACTTCTAAAAAAAAGTTACTATTTCTTTTACTTTTGTAATGATGGAATAAATGTTTTTGTTATTTTCGAACACAACTGTAGGTACTAGATTCAGCGTATGCGCAAAACACGGTAGCCATTTTTCTTTACCGAAGCAATCTATAGCTCCCTCTTTGATATTAGCAGCGTTATCGGTAACAATTATAATGACTGAATCTTTTTTAATTTCCCACTGCTCCAGCATTTCGTTGAACCATTTTTCAATGTTTTCGAATGTGGTGTTCGTGTAGTTCTTTTACCTACTTAGAACCATTAATGGATATGTGGTGAAAAAATAACCTATCTTTTAAACGTGTCAACAAGGACTCTTGATGATCTAAATGAATAAATAATTCATGCACTGTTTCTGTTAAATGCATTCTAAGCAATAGGTATTCATCTGTACACTACACAAAGAAAATTGAGCGAAAAGAAGCACTCTCGACTTTTGGCACTCGACTCGTCCAAACCGGTAGTCGGCACTGTTATTGTCGAGACTCAAATATTCGGCGTTGCGTTCAAATTCAGCACTACTTACCAGTATCTTACTTCCGACCCCAACCCAAACCGCAAGGTCCGCGCACAATGACGGCAATACGACGACATTTATGCCGCACGCGAGATTGCCAGGTGCCCCGGCTTTTGACCGTCATATGCTCAGCATGTGGCCGTCCGAGTGCAGCATGGGTGCCGTCAATGTGCCGGCATTTTGCTCGTTCAGTTTTTGCTCTCTATTACGCTCTTCTATAGCTGTAAAATCAATGGAATATGCAAATTAGACCGTAATTAAACTATAGCGCATGTCCCTATACGAGGTGGAAAAAAAAGAAAAGAAAAAAAATATGACCAGCGGGAGGACTTGAACCGGTGACCTTCCGATTCGTAGGCTGTCACTTTACCATTGTGCCACGAACACTTCTTACTTTGTGTAGTAAAGTTTATCCTCATGTACTATGAGCAGCGGTATAAGTTAGTTGTTTATTACAATATACTGTTAAACAATCAGCAGGATATTGCGACAACACGTTTAACCATATTAGCAATCACTGCCGTGTTCGTGTATATGGTGTACACTAGCAGTCTGCCGTAAAATAAAAAAAAATATAATAATAATTAATAACACTTGCAAATAGGCAATTAACGTGATAAGATTGATGAACAATAGTCTACATTAACAATCTGCACCGCCTCGACAATGTAATCCGCTGAGTATTCAACGTTTCGTTAAGTTGAAGGAACATCGGCCTGAAATTTTCTAAGTCCCGCCGGTCGCGTGCTGCGCAAATGATCGGTATTTTGCTGGCACGCGTGACGAGCACGCATGCTGTCGATGTGCCGGCAACGTGCCTGCGTCGGTGGACGGCGAAAAATTTTTGTCACGTGTGACGTCACGATGACAGCACAACTGCAGCACGCGTGCTCGTCACGCGTGACCAAAAAATGACGGGCACGTGATGTTATTGGGGCCAAACCGCAAGGCTCGGCACAATGACGGCAACACGACGACATTTATGTCGCCTGTGGAGGCCCTTCCAGGCGAAACTCCACCCAGAAAAGCTCTTTCGATCGATCGATCTTTCCAGCAGAGACTTTTGCGTAACAGAGCGTGCCGTTTTCTCGATCTTTAAAGAGAAAAAGAGGTTGTATTTCGTGCAGCGCGGCTGTACGAGCCCTTCGCACAAAACGACACCCAGAAAAGCTCTTGAGATCGATCGATCTTTCCAGCAGAGACCCTTACAGATCAAATCTAGCCGTTTTCTTAATTATTAATAAAGAAAAGAGCTTGTTTTTTATGCGGCAAGGCTGCTTGATCCTATTGGTCGATCAGCCTGCCGAAAAAATCCTGCCGTTTTCCTACTATTTGTAAAAAAAGAGCTTGTAATTTTCGGTACGGCTGTGCGAGCTCTTCGCGCCAGAGGCTACCCAGAAAAGCTTGATCGATCGCTCGATCTTTCAGGTAGAGACGCCCGCAGACAATAGTCCGCCGTTTTTCTAATAATTCGTTGAGAAAATGAGCTTGTGTTTCGTGTGGTGAGGAGCGCGATCCCCAAGCGTGACACACCACCTTAAAAACTCTTAAGTTTGAGAGATCTTCGCAGTAACGTCTTCCACGCTGAAAAGCCCGCGTTTTCTTTGAATTTAATCAGAGAAGAACCTTGTGTTTTTAGTGGCAAGGTTTAGCGAACCTCTAGCGCGGTACTCTACCTAAACAAGCTCTCGTGTTTGAGATATCTCCGCAGTGATGTTGCCTGCAGACAACAATCCGCCGTTTTCCGAATTTCGATCTAAAAGAATCATGTGCTTCTATCGGCCCGGCTATTCGAGCTCCTCGTGTGTCATGTCAGCGACAAAATTTTTTCCGATCGCGAGATCCTTACTATTACCACGGCTTACTCAGACAGAGGAGCCTCTGAGATTTTCCGAAGTTGCGCGCTAATACGAAGAACGCGTGCTGGTTACAGAAAAGTTGCTTGCCCGGTCCCTGTCGCTCAGCTCATAGAACCCGGCCTTTTAAATCTGGTTCAGCTCCTGGTCGATCATCTAGGCGAAGCCTAAGAAAAAGAGATTTTAAAAAACTTGAGACCCGAGAGCAAAAAGCATCTGTAGCTTAGCGCCGCGAAGCTGATGAACAAGGCCGTGGCGGGCGGCAGTAGCTTGTCGACAGAGGTAAAGACTACCAGCAGCACGGAGCAGGTCGTGCACACGAGAGAGGAGTCGTCAGCCGTGGAAAGTTCATCCAGAATGCCCAGTGCACCGTGGAGACGGAAAAACGCGAACGAGTGTTCATGGACGCGCAGGGAAAACTTCTCCAGTTGCAGACTACCAAAGCGCCGGTCGTCAGCCACTACCAGCAGTAGCTCGAACTTAGCGGAGCTCGACGTTCTCGCCGCCGAACTCATCGACTCGACGAACAATATTCACGAGGGCGGCGTGACGACCACGACTATTAGCAACAACAGGGTCCAGGATCCGGCGGCGATCGTTCAGAATAACGTCATGTACGAACGAGTGGAGGAAAAGATACCGGCGCCGATCCCGAGCAAGATGGTCAAGGTTGAGGCTAGAGGAGGAACTCATGGTTTCGGCTACGTCCGTGTGTGCATAGCGGCGAAGTTGGAATCCGTGTCTTGGGCGTTGGGCCTGACCGGCTGATCGGGCAAGCGCAGGGTGGTGCGTATTTGTGCCATCTGAGCTGGTCCGTAGAAGCGCTGAGGCTGCGGCAGCGTCGGCACGAAGTAGCTACCAGCATCGCCGGCCTGGAACACCTGGTCCATGTGCTGCATACGGATGTTAGCCACGCGCTGTAGATACTGCGAAGCAAGATGGTCCTTGCGGTCCTCCTTGCGTTGGGCCAGAGCCACGTATAAAAGCTTCGAGCCGACGATGCAGCCGTTCATCTCTGTCACAGCTTTGGTGGCCTCCTCCGCGAGCGAGAAGTACTCGATACCGAAGCCCTTGCTACGACCGTCCTCCATCATTATCTGAAATAGAAATTTCGTTAATGAGATTGCGTATTGGTAAGTAATCTTAATGACTTTATTTTGAATTACGAAGAACATTTAATTTTCTAATAAACAAAAATGCTTTATTATCTAACGACAGTTTTTAATCCGGATATTCAGCAAATAAACGATAGTGTTAAACTACTACGTATAAGAATATTGCAAGAAAACTATTAAATTTGAATTTGCATCGAAGTCACGGGGTTCTTACCTTCACGGAAGTGATGAATGTCGAATGAAGCAAACAAATAATTTAAATTGGTTTCCCTGACATAACATAACAGAATTTCAAAATAAAATCAAGTACCATCTGTTATTTAGTCACTAATATCTGCCGTGGAACGTTGTATGCATGCTGCGGACACTGAAAATTTATTAAATTAGATCAAATGTTGAAAACTATGGGATGTTTCACCACTGTGTGTTATTATATCCGTATTTTTACATCATTTTTCACTCAAGTTGATATATGCGACTCTCGCTTTCAGGTTGCGCACCACCGAAACTTAATTAAGTTGCACACCACAAACGAATTTAAACAAATAGTCCATTAAAATCGCGGCGAGCCAGCTTATAGGTTGTACGTACACATAGCAGACGAACTAACCTCGGATGACAACATAAACAATACTAGTAATCAACTCTGTACAATTCCACTCCGTTCCGCGTTCCGCTGCGATCGCCATTTATAGCTCCCGCGGACTGATTCACTTCGTACAAAACCAAAATTCTTGATTTTTTGTACGCGTCAAAAAAAATTAATTTATAATAAAGATGTCGTTTTATCACGGTTTCAACCATTTTTGACCATTGTCTACCCAATGGAATAGCTAACAACATTCTGCCAAACTTTTTTTTAACCATGTCACATTCAACCTCTCGCCACTTTTTAACGAAAAATCATATACAATATGATATGATCATACGGTAAAAAGATAAAGCTTAGTTTACTCTATCGATTAAAAAAAAAAAATTTTGTTGCGCCCCAACTATTTTTTCCAAAATCGCCAAAACAATGATTTTTGCAAATATCATATTTTTTATAAAATTTTGGTTTCTGATCATGAAATGATAATTGTTGTATGTTACATAGATACATATGTATGTTTTAGAAATACATATAATCATTTGAGGTGATCTTGAGATTTGATCCAGATGAGATGGATGCTGCGATCAATGATTTTAGCAAATATCATATTTTTTTATAAAATTTTGGTTTCTGATCATGAAATGATAAATGCTGAAATATGGAACATAGATACATATGTATGGTTTAGAAATACATATAATCATTTGAGGTGATCTTGAGATTTGATCCAGATGAGATGGATGCTGCGATCAATGATTTTTGCAAATATCATATTTTTTTATAAAATTTTGATTTCTGATAATGAAATGATAATTGCTGTATATATGTAACATAGATACATATGTAGTTTTAGAATCATTTGAGGTGATCTTGAGATATGGTCCAGTGCGGTATTGCATCATTTTTCAACTTTTATTGATGTAAGCATAAGCATCTAACTTGACCCAATTCCTGCTACCTTAATTAATTATCAGTGAATATCGTAACAGATTAAATAAGCATAAAAACTGACGCTTAAATTAGGCTACAAAATTCGAAGATGCTGCAAACACTACTAACAATTAATTAATAATTTAATAAAACGATGAACAGCGCTGATTTACGTAAATCTTGCAACTTGTATGACGTCAGCCAACTTTTACGACCTTCATTAATAATCGTCTAACATCATGAAGGTTATTGGTAATGAGATGTTAGCTGACCTAACTTTCACGACATTATAAATAATCACTGAGAATCTAACAGAGAGGATAAGCAAATTTTTCCGTGAAATTAGTTGATCATTAAAATTGATCTGCCAAAACAACTACATATCTCGACGAAGAATCGCAAACATAAGGCAGCAGTCCGGTATTGCATAATTTTTGCAAATTTTATTGATTAAAGCATGAACAACTAAAGTGACCCAATTTCCACGACCTTAATGAATTATCAGTGAATATCGTAACAGATTGGATAAGCATAAATTCCGACTAGTTTAATTTGGCTACAAAATTAATAGATGCTGCAAACACTACTAACAATTACTGAATAATTGAATAATACATTCAAAAATATGCTATTTATAATGATTTAGGTCGTGGAAATAAGGTCTGATTGCTCATTTATTCTATATAAATAAAAACCTGTAAGGTCGTATCCGAGATGTTATTGAATATTATATTCGTTGTTTTACAGTGTATAATTCGTTTCATATATGATCAACGTTCGCATGCAAAAATATTCTATTGATAATGATTAAGGTCGTGGAAATAAGGTCTGTTTCCCCGTTTATTCTATATAATCAAATAATTATACACCGTTCTAAGAATCAGTTGAATAGTTCCTTATATAAAAATAGTTTACATGCAATGTTATTTTAATGATCATGTTTAAAGTTGTGGAAATAAGGTCTCTCTGCCCCTTTATGCGATATAATCTCAAAATTAAATTATTAGTCTAACAATAAGTATGAGAGCTTTCCGACTTTGATGAGGACAGTGTCAACTCGTCGTCAGACACACTGCGGTTTCATTCTCGCATCCTAACGCCCCCCTGCAAGGCAGCGCGCCTTCGCTGGCATCGTTACCGCGTAAGACCAGGTGACGAATCATTCTACACATCCCCTTTTGGGGCAGTTGTCATCGCTCCCGCATCCTCCTCGGCAGCAGGATTTTTGCCCATTTTTGTAATGTGTGATGAAAGAGATAGATTGAGAGATAATGTGAAGTGTTTTGTTGTTGTGGTGCTTGCGTAGTGTTTCTAGATGAATGCGTTCGACAGTGTAGGCTCGTCACACCTACGCCTGTTCCTATCGGCTGTCTGCGGCTGCTTATTTAATTTATTCGCAGCTAACCTCTTTCTCAGGGGCTGTTCCTCTATCCGCAACCTAAGGACGTGCTGTGTAGGGGTGATAGGCAACCCGTCCAATCTGGACGACAACGCCCAAGACCCGCTTAGGCTAGCGGCATTGTAACAGCCACTCATGGGTTTATAACCTAAAATTCATAAACTTAATAATAAAATTTACTTTAAATCAGTAAATTGTAAAATCATTGACATTTAAAAAAAGGTTTTTACAACAAATTTAGAAAATGAAAGGTAATATGTTAGGAATGGCAATCTAACCTTACACATAATTCATGCATACATACAAACATGACTATACACTCAACACTCACACTGGAATGTACACTTTTTATGTGAATTTAGATATTAGAAACATTATGTAAAATTTGTGTATTCAAGATTATCAATGATAAAATGTTGTAACGGGGTTCTTTAGCCCGTGTATAAGAGAACTGTGGCGTATCCACCGATCTGTCGAATTGCGTGAGAAGAAAAAGCAGCAGCTCGTTGCAGGCTTCTTGTAGGCTGTACGATGCCTGGCCCGTAGCGCAGTATGCTGTACATGCTGTCCTTGAGCACGTGAGCCCGCGGAGGTGTTGTGAGAGTTGATGCTACGTAGCTCAACCGCGAATAATATATATGTACGTGAGAAGCGAGCGCGGGGAAAAGGTAGAGAATCAGGAGCGAAATAACAAAGAGCAAGTTGAGATTAGAGTTAGCTTTATATAATGCAAAGCAATGTACAAATGCGACGCGAGGCAAGAGAGAGAGAGAGAGAGAGAGAGAGAGAGAGAGAGAGAGACGAAGCAGAGCCTAATGCAGAGAGAGAATAGCGATAAAGCGGGTACTTACATTTGCCCTCGTGCAGGTTTGCAAGGATGCCTCGTGGCTCGACTAGAGTGACGCAAAGCGGATGACCGTGGCCCACGCTGGGCAGCAAGGAAGATGCCTCGTGGCCTTGAGTATGTGGCTGGGTGCAGCGGGAAGACGAGCGGCAATCACTGTACAGCTCGTGACCGACACGCGGAGTTGACTCGCACTAGGAGTGGCAGTACCCAGCGACACACTAAGAACAGGCCTCCGTTGTAGCAACAATCTTCCGGTATTTGCGCACGCAAAGTACAAGGTTTAGCGGTTTTATAAAAGCTTGACTATTCGTTTCGACGGTCGGTAGCTAAGTTGCGTAGCGCGAACTTTCTCCCACTCTCTCTCACACACAATCTTGGCAACAAACTCACACTCAGTCAACTCTTAGTCACTCACTAGTCAACTCTTTATAGTGTAAAAGTGATGATTTTGACAGATATTCTTAACCCAGTGTTCGAGTCAGTCGCAGGCAGTATACATCGTTGTAGTACCTTATATGCAGTGTATTCGTGCAAGATGTTTACTTTAAAAAAAAAGAAAAAAGTAATCGTACAATCATTAAGAATTTGATTTTGCTCTCAATTAAAAACTATCATACTTAGAGGGCTGAAATTTTGCATGGTGATTTGTTTCAAGCTGTTAAAACAATATATCCACTTGTCTTTATCTTAAGTGCTATAGTTCAAATTCTCATGTAAACATCCATGTGTAAATTTTGCCCCCGGAGACATGGGGTTTGGTGTGGATTAGCTAGCAAAGACAGACAAGCAAAACTTGTTACGCTAGTCTGTTTTTACATAATGAAATAAGCATCTACACCACAAATTAAATATCTTGCATGAATACACTGCATATAATGCAATATAATGATATATACTACCTGCGACTGACTCGTACACTGAGTTAAGAGAATATCTGTCAGGATCATCACTTTAACACTTCTTCGTTGATAATCCTGAACAGACAAATTTTACTTAATGTTTCGAATATCTAAACCCAAATAAAAAGTGTACATTTCAGTGTGAGCGTTGAGAGTGGTCATGTTTGTATGCACATATGCATAAATATGTGCAAGGTTAGGTTGCCATGTATAAAACGTTCGCCATAATTTTATGGCATATTATGCCCACTTACCGTCGCCTGTTAACAGGGACATATGGCCACGATATGCCACAGAATCTGGCTATACTGGGCATGAAATTTGACATATCGTGGCCATATTAGCTTCAATTTTTTACGAGGGTACTGGGATCTTTATTACGGGAATATCGATATCTCTCGTGTATTATATCCAGGTGCATGAGGTCGCCGATGACAAGGTCTTGGTGATACGCTCCATAGCTTTTGGTGTCTAGAATCAGTTTTTACACTTAGACAATGAAAGCTACGGAGAGCCCTACCTCGATCGTGACGTTGTCAACCGCATGTACCTGGACAGTAAACATAACTGATTTGAACATTTTTGCACTAGAAGTACGGTGCGCACTGCATGACTTTGTTATCAGTCACCCTAGACCGCATTCATGGCAGATATTTGGCAAAACGATATTTGCATGTATGCACGGAAAGTCACGAAATCCACTTCCTGGGCCCCGTAATCAGTGACCCCGAACACTCAGAAAGTTTTTGCGATACCCAACTGTATTACACATAATAGCTTGTGCGGCTAACTTCACGGCCCTACCACACTGGAGAAAAAAGTAGAGATACTGTTTTGAGCATTCGTGATATATAAACTCGCTTATTATGAAACAAAACGGCTTTCCTACAAATATTTTTGTTGGACATCATAGTTTAGCTCAGAAAACATACCAATAAGCCAAAAAAACTCACGAACGGTAACGATAAGCATTTTTTCTGTATCATGAAAAATCCGAACACCAATATAGAAGTAAATAGTGCTACGGGCGCCGCGGCTTCGTCTGCTTCTCAAACTCGCCTTCGTGGCGCTACCGCGCCACTTGATCATCAAACTTTATTAAAACATTCCAAATCCGTGCTATAATGTATCCCAAAGCCACGTAAAGGCAAAAACTGGCTAAGTAAAATGTAAAAAACTGAATATTTTAAATTTCCTAAAAGTAGCGATATCTTGTGCATTTTTGATGGGTGAGAATTGTATTTTATGAAAATATCAATAAATCAATTAATTTTTCGGATACAAGATACAAAATCATTAATATTTAGGCGTAAACTGAATAATTTGAATATTTCAAACATGGCGAAGCTCATAGGGCTTGTGTGGAACAACGTCCGCGTGACTCAGTTGGCTAAGGCGCACAGCCGTACTTATTTGGTCTCATGCAGGGTGTGGGTTCAAGTTCCCGGTCAGACAGAATTTTGTCTGATGCAAAAAATTATTCTATACTTTCCTTTAAACTAAAAACTTGATTCCAAGCCTGCTAGCTACCATTTTTTAATTCCAACCTCAAACCGTGATAAGCCACGTGTAACGCAGCTGTGTTCGATCAACTATAATGGGCAGTTTGTACTTAAAAACAAGGAAAGCAGATTGAATTCTAGAACTGCCCAGTTTTTGGATTTCATGCCAAGAACTAGCCATTAAGTGGGTTACCGATTCTACCAGGGTATAAAAAAAAATTTCGGACATAATAGTTTTATAGAATTGAAAATAAAATAAAAATCATCGAATTAATTTTACATATAGTTAAAAATTTTATAATAACTTTTGATTATTACATTTAATTATATTTATTGTATGTTTTGATATATCTTCTATAAATGTTAATATTTAGTTCGTTCTTTGTAATTAAGTTATAACTGAAAAATATCAATTTTGATCTTAGAAGCGAGCGTGAGCGAGCAAGTCTTTTGGCTAGTTCACATTGATGTTGTGATTTTGAGGTTGGAGTGGTATAAATTAAGTTAATAAATGAAATGTTATTCATCAATTCAAATGAATAAATTAATCAATTTTATGGTCTACTAAGTCATTCTCATAATTTTTCTTTCTTTTTGAAATAAGACTCACTTCTTGTATTAGGAGCAAAATATATGATTACGCAGCACTCAAGCAATCAATATCTCCTTGGAATTGTAAATATAATGTTTAAATAGCTGGTATTTAATACGTTATTGTTACATGATGTGTCAATATATAGTTAGAAAACTAAAAAAATCTACTTTTTGAAATGAAAAAACATTTCCTTTATTCAAATTGAATTGATTTATTTAATTAATTCAATAGGGAAAATACTTTCGAATTTATTTGAAAAGTAAATCCATGCATGTAAATTGTAGCCATATATTTTTTTAAATGAATCATAATTATTATTTTTAAAAAAAAGTGAAATGCGTTTAGTTATTCGGTCAACGAAATAAAAATAATTTTTTCCTTTTTCATTTGATTATTATTATATTTGTGAAAAACCATTCATTATCATTTTCATGATTCAATTAAAACTTTATTTTCATATGCCTCGTCTTGGAGCACTAGGGATAAGTAGTTGAATTGCTGACATTGCATCTGGAAAAAGAGAATGATAGTTTACTACAGGGACATAGGCAGCTGTAATTACACGACCGGCGAACCATCTCCCATGAAGAGAGTTTACAGCAGCTACTGCGGTTGCAATAGACGGGCATTTTACGTAAACATTGCCTTGAGGTGAAGCTTGATCAACATAAACATGCAATACTCCTCCATGTTTGTTACATTCTTCAATAACGTCATCTCTTATTTCCTTAACCCATAGGCTGTTATTTTCACTGAAAACAAAATATAAATAAATTTACTGAAAATTTTAATGATTTTTGGTGTTTTTCTTATGAATTAAATTTATTATAAAAAATATATCTAAAATAAACGCTGAAAAAAATGCGGATTTCTATAATATATGCCACAGCAAAAATCGCTGCCAATGCATTGGCACGTAGTTTCCTCCAAACAAACGTATTTATTGTTCCTGAATCTTATGTATTGTTCAAATAATTATTAAATAATGCATTAAATGTAATATGTTGATAAATTTAACAGTTATTGTTTAAAATAAATAAAAATATTAAACCGTGGTTCCATTTACTTGGAAGCTTGAATGTCGGACGACTTGAACGTAGTGAATTGTATATAGTAACCGCGGCTCTTGATAACAAAAGAACGATATTGCAAACAGTGCATTTGTCAGTCAATTCTGACAGCAAACTTTAAAATATATTGCTATGAGATTTAGCAAACCTGAAAATTGTACTATTACAAACTTCTTCTAAGAGGAAAATAAAATGTTATTTATTACTAAAATATCTAACCCTTTGAAATATTACAGGTCATTACAGTACTTGGCATTATTTGTAAGTATTTTTCAATACTTTTATTTCACTTATGTCAAAGTTCACAAAGAAAAAATCCCCGGTATAAGGCTAGTTTTGAAAAATTTGTTTAGATAGCTAACAGGTATATATTTTAATACTACAGTGACAGCGTGAATGCACTTTTAGGTTATTGGAAACTTCATATTTGAAGTTAAATAATGTAGTTGATGCCAAGTATCACTAGCCATAACGTAAGAACCACAACTGAAGTCGATTATTTGCTTATTTCTGCACTAAGAAAGCTACAAACAATGCGGTGTTCAATTTACGTAAGAACCACTTTGCGATCCAAGCGTTCATTACATAGTAAAGTATGTTATAGAGAAAAGATTTTTTCTAAAAAACTATCCCTCGGTGGTAATCTTTGTTTGACATTTAGGGGATCAATGTTGCTTTTATCAGAAAATTGTAAAAATGTTTATTATAAGCAAGTTATAATGTTTATTTTAAGCAAGTTGTTATTATGCGCCCCACGTTAGGGGCCAATGTAATAGGGCTGACTTTCGCACACCTGAAGCATGTGTTGCGCGTGTTCTATCTCTCCCTTTTTCTTTCTCAACCGGCCCAATTCGCACGTGTTTACGTCGCGCGCGAATCTCTGTTGCTTCGTCGCGGCCCAGCGTTACTCATACCGCTACGTATTGGCTGCGGTGATCATCTCGTTACAACATGATGAAGAAAATGATTAACCTCTTATTGATGCTTTTTTTAACTATTGTTTTGTAAATATATACGAAAACGAACATAGCTCTGATGTCAGTAGCGAAAAAAATGTCAATAAACCGTTCAACTCTCTATAGATGCCTAGCGTATGTATATTATTGGGTAATATTTGGGCTTCCAAAAATTCCGAATCGAGCAGCCGAAAGCGGATTTACGAACGAGGTACTGCTGACGTTTCTCTTGCCTTTTGCCTTTCTCCGATATGACGTACCGCTACCTGTCATGTTTGTAGGATACCTATAGCACTCCCCCGAAAGAAAAGATATTGATTGAAAAACTAAAATAAGGTTGCAAGAGATATAGTCGAGTCAGATTAGACTTTTAAAGGCCTGTTTTGGGAACTAAATTAATGAAGATAAAAGATTATTGCGAGTTGTTCGGAAGGATGTCAGAATATTAGGACAATAGGTTGAGCGCGATTTTAGGCTGCGGAACATTGTTTAAATAATCAAAGAAAATGCGAAAAACAGTTTTTTGCCAATAACTTTGGAACCATTGATACTATTGAAAAAAAGTTTAATACTTTTTTTAAGTATTAGAAATCCCTTCAAAATGAGATAAACTAAATTAAAATCCGTTAATTTGTTTACTCAAAAAACGAAAAAAACTCCGATTTTAGCGGTTTTTTTTTAATTTTCTGCAATTAACTTAGTTTTGCTTCAAAAAAATTGTAGAATTACTTTTTTTGAAGGTCATTGTACACTATTTGTTATGTAAAAAAGGCTCTTGCCAGATTCGAAGTAACGTTTTTTTTAGACGTCGGAGAGACTTTTCCGAGAGTCTACTTTACTGGCAAAGAGTTATAATACAACGTACAATAAAGAAAAAGTTTATTACTAAAGGGTAAATTGTTTAAATATTAAGTTGAAAATCATGTATTCGTACTGTTAAAAGTTAAAGGGTAAATTATTTCCAGATAAAATTTCGACATCGATTACTTCAATGCTATGATTTTTGCTATGATATGTTGATTACTAAGTACAACATAAATATTATTTACGACGATTTAATGATCAACGTAGAGAGTTGTAAACAAATTAGCGAATAAATAATTTTTTAATCTATAATCTAACACCGTGATTGTTATTCTTTTTTGATTTTACGCATAATTAAATAAAGAATCATCAAAATCGGATCAGTAGTTTATTCACCTTCACGCTTACGGGAAAAATCACAGCTCAAGAGGACCGTGAAAAGAGCAGTCTTCTCAATAGGTTCAATTTTGTCAAATCCGGGCTTATAAGTCTCAATCAGGTAAAATCATAATCCGGGTTTTCGTCATTACTTGTTCATGTCAAGAAAGAATCATTTGCCAAGAAGATGTGAGCGTCGTAATTGGGAATTTATTAATTTACACCTTAATTATTAAAGCTTTAGTTCCAAATCTTGCTGATCACAAACGGAATGAAACCAACATCTGCAGTATTATATCTTTATTTACCAAACACATAGTGTTCTGTAAATAGCCTAAATCTGCCTTTTTTTATCTTTTTATTAAGCGTATCCCTACATCTATCTAGTTTAAGAATAGTGTCAAAAGCGGCATTCATTAATGGCAAATTTAAATTACTAGCCAACTCATAATCATGTTTGTAGAGTTTTAATCTAGTTACTGGCGCGATTCACCTCACTCCTAACGTCTCTTGGTTAAAATATATATTGCAATACTGATGAAATTCAAGTTTTGTTAAGATCTAATTTCCTAATGTCAATTCCTAACAGGGGGCGAGTAAAAATTTTAAATAATAAAGATTTGAAAGACGAAAACAATGCATTGACTTATAATGAAAGGTATAATTTTGAAAATAAAAATATTAAAAAACTATGACAGTCAAAAAAAAATTTTAATTCTAAATTTAAAACAAAAATACTCTAATCTCTTGTTATTTTATATTTCCTAATATTTCAATTTAGAATTTTCGTTTTAGAAATTGTTTAATTTCATAATTTCATTTTTTTTTAATTTTTGCCTTTCATGCTTTAATTTTTTGGAATTTTATTTTTTTATTAATTTTTGCCACCAAGTTAAATTGATTATTCAATTACTGATTTTCATGAATATGAAGATGCTAAAATTTTAGTAAACAAATAGAAAAATATGATGTTTCATTCTTATCTACTAAGCAACGTGAATTTTTTATAATATTAAAAAAGTTATCTATGCATATAGTTATTTATCACTGACGAGAACATTGACGTGATTTTATTGTGTATTAAAATTTTATAGTTTCTACGTCAATTCGTCACTGTCGATGTAACATTCATTTAAAAAAGAGGTAAGAAAAATTTATACTACAAATCACTTGAACCAATTAATTAGTGCAGAAATACCTGATGAAAATGAGAATATAAAATAGATTTTTGCTGTTGCACGACAATCTATGATACATTGATGATACTATAGATGTACTTATTTTAAAAGGAATTAGAAATTATTTTAATTCTAAAAGTCAATTAAATAATAACCATATACCAACGCCTGAGAGGCACAACCGCGTATTCTGCGAGTCGCTTCGGGAAAGACGAATCTCCCAAGCCACTTCGAGTACGACGAATCCGATGCCGTGCGTGATAAATACGCGGGTAAGGTGTGTACCGGAAAAGTAGAAAAAAAGAACGCGAGAGATTCGGGCGGAAAGTTGAGTAATGAGCGGCGAGCTGCGGATTTACGGCAAATTTTGTTTAGAGTTTTGCGATAGCTTTACAAGCTTGTTGGTGAGTATTGTGGAACTGGTGCTGTTTTTGATCTTCGTGATTTATGCGACTCTGCGAGCTTGCGGTGAATATTTTCAATCACAAATGCAAAATACACTCGAAAAGTTAATTTATTCGAGGAAGAGTTAGCGGAGTTCGTGTCTGATTTAATTGAATTTGCCGCAGACGTAGTGGGAAGCGAAGTATACGTTTGGTGGTTATAGTCTGGTGTATATAAGGCCGAACAATAATCGGCTTATCCTGATAATTCGGGTCAATAATGTAGACGACTATGTGCAATATCATTCGGCGAAGGACGTTTTCCCTTCGTCAAGTCGTGGCATGAGGCGAAAACTCTTCGAAGTTTTAAACGTTTCTCGGTCTCGACGAGAATGAATTAGCATCTCGCGGAAGTTTACTGTAGGAGAGGGAAACGGCTAATGGGAAGGAGGATATAGGACGTAGGCCAAAGTTGATGATATTGGAATAACGCTTCGAGAAAGTTGTACTTATATGTATATCGGGAAGCTTTTACGTTTCAGGCATTTTTGTTGATATAATTAAAGCAATTAATCATTTAAATTGACTGATAGGAGCAGAATACGCAGATTTACGGTGCAGTAAAGTAACAATATTTTTATTGCAACCCTTTAGTAGATTATTCTGTTAAATGTTCACATATTTTTTGTAGTCTCCGTTTTATTTAAAAAATAATGATATAGCAATACTGCATTGTACAACTAAGTAGTAGGAAAAATGCTTCGAAGCTGAAAATAGATCCGTGGAAAAAACGTCGTCACTCTGTTTTTCCTCGGTTGTTTCTCGGTCAACACACGACTAGCTGTTCTATCAGGGCTAGTTGATTTCCATCTTGACTTCGAATAAGCACATCTGCAAAATTATTTTGACTTCATCAGGCGTAGATTTTTTCTGTGGGAAAGTTTTCCCTATATACGCCACAGACTCGGGAACTTTGATAAATGCCAATACTTCTTCTTGCAATTATTCTTGCTTGATGAATCAAAAATTGCCTCTTCGCTTTCCTAAAATACTATAAGATCTAACTTAAAAGCATCAAAATATCTAACATCAGAGCGGGAAGGTCTGCAATAATTAGCTGGCGCCTGATCTTTGGCAAAACGCAAATTAACCAAAGAATTCGTCTTAATTCTGGGTCAGGCAATTCGTTTGCCAGTCTCAGATTCACATATGCCAAATGCAGAATTATCCATTAGGTATACCTGTAAATTTGAAAAAAATGTAGTATCAGTAAAACTATGTTTTAATAATTAGTTGACACAAGTATGAGGACAGGTATATGAAGAATTGTAAAAAGTTTTCAAAATATAAAGCCTGAGGAAAAAATAGAACGTACCTACAGAATAATATACAGAATAATATATAATGCACCTGTGTGATTTTCGATAGATACTGGCCGCGACCGACAGTGTTTACAAAAGGAGTGTTAACATTGCCGCCGTCCGGTCAAATGTACCAAATATGCCTGCGTCGTAATTTCGATTTTCGAATGTGGCGCTTAGTGCTGCTTTTTGACGCTTTGTCCCGTTTCATACCGCGTGCTTTAAAAAATTGTGATTAATAAAATTTACGTTAGAAGTTTATGCACTAGATCAAGTAAGTTGCTTTAAACAAATCTGAAAGTTTAGTCTAATAATTTCAAGTAGGAAATGTTTTTAAACACAGATACAAAGTGGCTGGCACAGTGACGTTTAAAATACATTAAATTAGTGATAGCATTCACGTGCTGTTAATAAAAACTTAGAATTTGAAAATTCAAAGCCATTGTCAACTGTGAGGGAGAAGTTATGATGTCGGATTTAGAAGATAAAAAATAGACTGATCAAAACTATTGAAGTAATGAGCAGCAAGCAATATTATTTTTGTATTCTTATCAACAGGCTTTTTTAACAACTTTTTAAAAGTACTAAATTATCCAGAGAAAGAAGAAGGTAATGTTGATCACGAGTGTCCAACGATTTCATAAGATGAAGCAGATAAACGTAAGGCGTTCATTTTAGTTTTTATGGCGGCTTTAATTTAGAAATTAATATAATAAACTAATAGATTCTAACTTACTTTTCTAGCTACAGTTCTTGACATCTCAAATTCTAATATCGATATGCAATTGGCGTCATACCCAGAGAACAGCTTGTGCAGTTTTTCTGAAAATTTGATCATCTAAGTAAGTTTTCATTTTTCAAGTTTAATACAGCATGCAGATAATAGTATTTTACAAATCATGTGACTCGTACAACCATCACTCCGGACAGTCAATGATTTATTTTACCTTGTTTAATGATTGCGGATACAATTTGAATGAAGAAAGCTCGCAATTCACTAGTGAAGGTATGCCTTCTTCAAAGATCACAGCACCGATTTCCAACAAGACCTATGAAAAATCTGAAAAATTAGGTAAAAAAACGGTTAATAATCTTATATTAAAACTCTTATAATACATATTTATTTTTTGCTACAGATGAACCTAGTTGTTTTGGTGTTGATTTAGTCAATGGAATGGTTTCTGGATCTGAGGACGAAATGGAAAATGAAAGTGATGATGATACTGATGAAGCGACTGAGGATAATGTTTATGAAATATCTGATGGTCAAGAATTTCCTAAAAAAATTACCAGAAATCCAGATGCCAAATTGACACGAAAACGACAGATAAATAAATCGGAATGGAAAAGCGAGAAAGCCAAGCAGGCAAAATTGGCTGGTACAGAAGGTGAAAGCAAATGTGGGAAACCAATTGCTGCACCAAAAATAGGAGTTGGTTGTGGACCATGTCGCTTTTCTTGTCAAAAAAAAAAAAAAAAAATCACAATTGAGCAAAGAAAGACAATTTTTAAAGAATTTTGGAGTTTCAAAGATCACACCAGACAATAGGACTATATTAATTGGTTTACGGAGACGAAGAAACTCAATGACTCTAAGCGTAAGAAGGTGTCTAATAAATACTTCTTAAAATTTGCATATAAGACAATAAAAGTTTGCCAAACTATGTTCAACCATACCTTAGGTAAGAAGTTGTTTTGCAATAGTATAGAATGTTTATTTATATATTTAAAAATCATTATTGTGATGCTTTAATTACATGAATTTCAGGTGCATGGGTCAGAACAATAAATAAGAAAACTAATATTAATGAAGGTACTATGGAAGCTGATCAACGTGGCAAACATTTGAACAGACCACGTAGAGTCATTTCCGGTTGTGGAGTCACATTACTTTCGACAAACCACAAACAAAACTTGCCTAAAAAGTGGTCTTTCGCTACATGAAATGTACAAGTACACAGCTCAGATGCAAGAAATGAAGAAGGAATGTGCATCTGAGCATATGTACAGAGACATTTTTAACAAAGAGTACAACATTCTCTTTCATCAGCCAAAAAAGGACTTGTGCAATCAATGCACTGCATATGACTATTTGTCGGAAGAGGCAAAAATAGAACAAACTGAAGTGTACGATCTCCACATTCAAAATAAAAGAACAGCAAGAAAACTAATGACAGAAGATAAAGAAGAGGCAAAGAATCATGCAAATATCTGTGCAGCTTGATTTGACGTCCAGCAGACTCTGACAACTCTTCGATGATATGCTTCTACAATGTATTATAGAAGAAAATTAAATGTGCATAATTTTACTATTTATGAGCTATCCTCGTATCAGGGATTTTGTTACGTCTGGAATAAAACGTTTGGTGTCAAAGGAGCCAACGAAATCAGCAGCTGCTTATGGAGCTTCATAAAAATGAAAGCTGAGTCTGGAGTGGATGACTTCAAATTCTACAGCGATAATTGTGATGCCCAAAACAGAAATAAAATGCTGTACTCCATGTATGTGAGAGCTTCAACATTATTTAAAGTGAAGATTCAGCATAGGTAAATATTGATCCATTTTTTTATGCTTCAAATACAAAATTTTTCAAATATTCACCTTTATACATAGCAATATTGCTGCACTGTCCAAGTATATCCTATAGCCCCTACTCCACGATAAACCTGTGAAAGAAAATGTATTATAATACACTCTGCAAAAATCCAATTTCATAAATAATGATCTAATTATATTTATTGCAATGCTTTTTATTCCACAGAAGTGTCACCATGATCATAACATTAACCTTATTTTACCTGGTACTGAGCCCTATCCATTGCTGACATTGTATAGTTATATTCTTGTGAAATAAGTAAAGAAAGCACGAGCACTTGACCATGAGTATGGTTAACTAATTAGAAACAACAATATAATTGGCTTGGTAAAAGAGACTCACATCCCTGATGGCCAAGTGCTCGTGCCCACTTCACTTTTTTCACAAGAACATTCTGAATTTGGAGTCAAAAGCACTGCAATGATTGTGATTTCTCAAACAAAAGTTTCTTAAGTGTGTGACCAGTGATTTTACTTTCTACTCCAGATGAATGTCAGCACCTCACACCGTAACATGTGTCAAGAACAAAGATTTGATTACTGACAGTAGCCGTCAACCTGGAGTAGGAAATAAAAAATCATCAGCTATGCACTTACAGTCAATAATTCATAGAGAAACCCCAGTCATTGCATTGCTTATCCGTCTTCAGAAAAGCAAACTATGAATTCTCATTATGGGACTGAGCTCAATCGATTGCTAACACTGTACTCTCATCTGTGACAAAAAGTGAAGAAAGCACGAGCACTTGAACATCCGTATGGTTCACTCATTGAAAACAACGATATAAGTGACTTGGTGACAGAGACCCACATTACTGATGGCAAAGTGCTCGTGCCCTCTTCACTTTTTTCACAAGAACAAGTACAGTGTTAACAATTAATTGAACACAGTACCAGGTTAAAGTCAGAATTGAGGTTATTATCTTGACATACCTTAGGTGATCTCAATGAAGTTTCTTGCATAATCAAATCTAGGCTTGATGATGATCGATGTAGAATATTGTGTACTTAAAGATGCAGTCTCCTGTCTTATTTGCTTCAGATCCACTTTTATCCTTTCTAAATTAGCGCCAATATCTTTTGAAGATTCAGCATCAATCTAAAAAAATGTTTTCTATTAAATTTTTATAAAAAATAATAAATAAATAGAGTGGGTTGATTTCTTTTTGTGTTTGACGGGTATCACCTCAAATTCTGTCAATTTCATCCATTTTCTTTCTTATATTGTTGATGATTTCTAAAATCCTGTAAGTTTATGCAGGCCTATTGACTTTTCCAGGAAGTTTTTAAACATCTGCTACATTTTGGGAGTACTCCTGATTTTGCTACAGCATTTTTTAAGCAGTTCTAGTTCTTTATCTCTCAGTAGACGTTCGCGTTCTACTATAATTTTTCTTTCTTCTTTGTGTCCACCACTGCGTGGACTAGAGTTCTTTTCATTCGCTAAGAGTTGAGTCAAGTGCCGGTAGACCTAAAAATTGTATCCCTAGTGTCGCGCCATAGAAAAAGCAACTTTATAGTATTTATAATTCACACTGTCGATCAGGCTATTTATCCTGTTGATCACAGTGCTTAATATAAACACTCAAACTGCAAAATCCTTCACCCCTTGTTAAAAATAAAAACAAACTTGCTTTGCAAGTGACTATTCAGGACTTGTGCCTGTTTAGCAGTTGCTCCAAAGTCAAGTCAAAATTATAAAATTTAAATCCATACCTTCTTCGTCACATTTAAATTTTTGTCAGATTGAATAAAACGACTCAGATACTCTCTTTTCACATAATAAAATTTGTTCAAATAGTCCTAACGCGATAAAGCTCCCCTATTAAAAAGGTTCAGTGAAAATCAAATGATTTCCAGGTTATTTTCAAGGGAAAAGCATGCCAATTTCGTATTCGATTAGTAGATGATTTTCAGGTGAAAAGCATGTGACCTCATACTTTAAAAACCCAATTTTTAGCATTTGATTAGGAGAAGATTTTTAGATGAAAATAATGTAACCTTTTTTTTTTATTATTATTTTTATTATAATGGTTATAAAGCTAGATTGTTCGCGTTTGCTATTTCGAAATAATTATTAAAAAATACTGTTGATATTTAGTGATAAATTTTATCGTTCGCAAAGAATAATAGAATCTTTTTTAATATTATTTATATTATTATTTATAGATTTTAAAAATTGTAAATTGCTGATATTAATAACTTTAAAATAAGTGTATTGAATATTTTCAATCCATATGTCAACTTAATCTAAACACTTATATAATATTATTATGTCTTTGGTTTAATTATTTGCACCATAATGTCGTAAACAAATGTAAAACTCGACTTTTGACTCGCACATCCCTAGTGTACATGCGGGTGTGATTACGTCTGTGCCTTGTTTGTGTAGTGTGTACTCTCATTCATGTGTGTGTGATTTTGTGTGTGTATATCAGTGTTTCTGTTTGTGTAATGTATTCTCTTCGTTCTTCCCCTCTTCTCTTTTCCTTACTCTGGTGTTTCTTATTTCTTTCCTTCTTTTTCCCTCCTCTTGCTATTCTATCATTACTTCTTTATCTTTCATCTTTTTCTGGCATTCGCTTTCTTCTTTCTCTTTGCTACTTTTCTCCTTTCTTTTCTCCTGTGTGCTTTCATTTTTTTTTTGTACACTTTCCTTCTTTTCTTTTTTTGTTCTTTCTGGATCCTGTTTTTTCTTTTCCTTCTCCTTTTCTTGTTTGGTCCTCTCCTCCTGTGTTCTTATCTCACAAAGCACTGCCTCGATCCTTTCAGCTTTCTATTACAGGTTCCTCGTACGCTTCCTCTTCTGAAATTTTCTTTACACCTTCTTCCTTCCTGTTCCATTTGTACCTTTCTTCTCCAATCTTTTATTTATTTATTTCAACACCATATACACATGCCCTTTAAAAGGCATCCTATAGAGGCAAACACAGTTGCCTGTACATAGGGATGGCATAATCACTAATACTAATATACTTAAAACTACCATATAGAGCCAAGATAACGCATTTAACGCTATCATGCCCTTTTTCCTTTTCATAGCAAGTTAACAATATTAAAATATTAAAAGATATAACAAATATAACATCCAAAAGTTAATTCTTTTCTATAAATCTCTTTAATTTTCTTTTCATAGAGATTTTACTTATTGCTAAGTCTTTGAGATCATTCGGTAACGTGTTAAATACAGAACCACACCTCCACCTGCCTTATTGGCCGGGAGTCTATCATGCCTTAGCATATAATTCGGAATCTTCACCATTTGTTAACGTGCCCAAAAATAATATTATTGTTCGACGGAAATCTCTGGTTATTAGCCATAATTGATAAAAGATATTTTACGCTTAATTTTTCTGAGCGAAATCGGGCAGCATGGCACCAGGGTTCAACCAGCCGTCCTACGGCACCCAAAACGCCTTCCATTTCGGCACAGGCCAGCGGTCCAGGACAGCGAATAACGGTTTCAATTTTGAAAGAGACCACAGGCAGTTTCGTGTTTCAACGACGGCACCATCGAACGACAAGTATTTCCTGGGAATGTCTCAAAGACAAAACGGCCAATTCCAAACCTCAGGAACCAAGCCTAAAGATAACAGCGGGTTAAACAGGCAACAGCTACCAGAAGACCATTCTACAACAGTAAACCTCGACCAGATCATGGCCTCAGTGGATCAGAAAATCAACAGCAAGATGGACGAGCTCGCAAAACTATTGCAGGACTCCCT
Organism: Nasonia giraulti; assembly: GCA_016647725.1. Taxonomy (NCBI): domain Eukaryota; kingdom Metazoa; phylum Arthropoda; class Insecta; order Hymenoptera; family Pteromalidae; genus Nasonia; species Nasonia giraulti. Next base: position 45,516 of record QLYP01000781.1, read on the forward strand.
CGCTCCTCTCATAGCAACACCCAGCTTGTTACCACACCTACAGACGAACTTAAATACAGGAACTTAAATACATAGCTTCAGGACAATTCTGGACAGAACAACCGTTCCAGAGACAAAAACAGGAAAAACAAGTCTCGAGCCAACTCGGAAAACCGAAGAGACTCGATACCAGCCAGATCTAAATCTAGAGGTCGGCAGAACACAAAGTACAGTCGTTGTTGGTACCATTGGAAATACGGATCGGTGGCCAAACACTGCTTCCTTCCGTGCAATTGGAAAGAAGCACCAGGCGACACATACAAGGTAAAGAATCCTGATTACTCAGCAAGTCAGGAAAACTGAATGACCCGGCTGTCAAGGAGGCTGACAACGGGTTACACACTGCCGCACGTCTCCACGTGAGAGACAAACTCTCAGCAAATCTTATTAAGTACTTCCGATTATTAATTTTCTCCTGCACATTGGCTTCTTTCTCCTATTTTGACTGTTCTTTTAAATTATCAAACTGCACGGCTATCTCCTTTATTTGCCTCTTTGAATTTTCGATTTTCTCCTGCTTACTGATTTGCCCCTCTACTTTTTTCTCTTGTGTTCGCGTTGGTTTCGGATTCGGTGGATTGTTGCTTATTGATTGGCCAATATCCCCGACTGGTAACGAGCATCCTGGTAGTTTAAAGAATCTCCGGGCTGATTTCTGGCATTTCTGTTATCTTGTCTATTACGATCATTGTTATAATTGCCGTTATTCTGATTATTGTAACGATTGTTATTATTGTTGCCTCTACCGTCGTTGCGCCTATTGTCAAATCCTCTGTCATTTCGCCGATTATCAAAATCCCGATTGTTTCGACGATTTTCAATCCCGCGGTCATTACGCCTGTTGTCGTATCCCCCGTCATCGCGTCGATTATAATTTCGATTATCATCTCCATCATTGTTGTACCTATTATTGTTGTTATAATTTCTGTCATTGTCTCGATTATTGTACCCATTATTATTGTTATGATTCCTATTATTGTCTCGACTATTGTACCCATTATTGTTGTTTTAATTTCTATTGTCCCCACCGTTGCGTTCTCCTGAATACCTGCGCACGTTGTTCTTTCGATAAGCGCCTAATTCTGCGTCGCATTATTTGCTTGCGGTGCAGGTATGACGTATGGCATCGGAGCCGAAGTGGGTATGGGGAAGGGGGTATACACTACTGGCTGAGCAGCGGCAGCGGGTGCTGACGCTAGCTTTTCAAGTTTTTCCTTGCTGAGACGTCCGTTATTTATCGCGTTTTCCAACGAGAAGCATTCAACGTAGGTGTGGCCAGCGATATTATAATATCGGCATATCTTTTCTTTGCAATCTTTCTCTAGGTATCCCTGTTGCCGACAATGGTTGCAAACGCTCATACCCGTAGTGTATCTGACAGCTTCGCTGGCTACTAGCGTGGCCTTCGGCTCCCATGCTGCCTTTGCGATACTCATAAGCTCGGCTGCCCACGACGGGATTTTAGTGCTGTCTTCGCGAATCAGATCCGGTTGCTGACTGTATGCGCGGCGCGCTAGTGCGGTGTTCAAATACTACAGCCTCCGTAATAGCTTCTCTGAGACATAGTGGGTTTTTAGAACGAACTTGGTGTTGTAATTCTCCGTTTAGACCGAATAAAAATTGTTCGAGGGCCTCCTTATCAGCGTTATTTTTATAGGTAGCTCTCTCCCAGTTGTGCATGTCGCGGCTCGCGTCATAGATATTTAACAATCGATTGTGCAAATTTTGAACGCGTAGTTCGTAATCTCCGGCACTTTCTTCTGCATACCGGCAAATTACTTTGAGATCAGCTAAAACTTTATTCGCTCCGCCAACGCCGCTGCACTGCATAGTTAAATCGGCTAGCAACCGCTCTACAGTGTCGTATTGTCTCAGGCGCGAAGTGTAGCCGTTAGCAAAACGTCACCAAACCTTAGATGTCAACGAGTTGAACAACCAACGTTCGGACTCTAGGCCGGATTCGTGAATCACTTTGTGGACCAAGCAACAAAATAATGCGAGCATGTCTAGATTTTCATCATAATGAAGGATTGTTTTTAATGCTTGGTATAACAAGAACATCTAGCCCTCATTTCAAGAGCGGCCTCTATGCTGTTGTATGTTTTTAATGCGTCTAATTATCAGATCAGGGTACGATTTTAAATTTGAATCCTCGTGTTCTTTATCCTGATTGGGTGTTTGAAATTGCTCGCATTGCTCTATGAAATCGGAATCTCCCATTTGTTGTTCCTGCTGTTGCTCTGCATCTCGCATATCAAAATAATTTCTTATGGGAGGTAAACTTTGATTTTTAGAATCGGGTAACTTATCTAACGTTGATCAGTTAATGCGTCAACCGTCGGGTAACTGTTTGGAAAAAGTTAATTTCCGGTGTTCTGAGCAAAGTGCGTGATTAAGGCTGTGTCTCGTGTTGATCAAATTAACTCCGTCGTTTTAAGCTAAGGCAATGATTAGCTTTTTGTCATAGACATCATTTGCTGCGTTTAGAGCGCCTGAATTCAGTCCGCTATACATGTTTTTACGAATAATTTGCTTTCAATCTGTAATCTAATCGTCGGATTTTTCTTCTTTGATTTTAGCGCGAATGGGTCACTTTGTTTGAACTTTTTGAAACACGTGGGAATAGCTCTTTTATCATGTGCGACAGCGGAATTAAATTGTGGCGATGTTTTGTCATCTGTTATTTTTAGTACTATTTTATCTCAGACTTGTAGTAAGTGTTCTTTCGCCACTTTCAACAATTGCAGTTTGTCCATTTGGATTAACTTTTATTTTTTGAATATTCTCTGTATATAACTCATCGCGATGTTTATCGTTTCTTTTGATGGATATTCTACGGCTACGTCCGCAAGATTATAATTGAGATTATAAAGAGTATAATTGTTAGTTTTCATGACAATTTACTTGACTTACGTTCAGGTGGCTGCGATAATGAGTACTGTAACATGGCAATCCAGCGATTAAATGCGCGGCCGCGAAAGCGCCGCGCTTCACCCAGCAGAGGATTTCTGTCTCCGTCGGATCGACTCCAGGTGCAAACGAGGAGAGGCGCGGCGGACGTTAGATGCCGCGTGCAAAGCGTCTTCTTGTGCAATGCCGTTGGATTGCGCCACGTACAAATGCACAGTGTGCTCGGCACCGCGCCTTCTATTTGCGATGAGAGAGGTTCTCCAGTTTCGTTACGATGCCGCGGGTTCGGTTGCGGGAGCGGAAAGAGCAGGTAGAATGATTGTTACACTAACACCGAATGTTATTGAATATCAAAAAATATATTGAACAAAGAAATGATATACAAGCTGGGCCAGGTGCTCGGTGATCTTTAAGTCAAAACTAACTTTCTAGAGCTGGATCGTGAGTAGCGGGATCAAGAGCAAGTGCCTGCATGCACCCCAATTTATAGATACTCCGGATGATGTAATTCCTACCCGCGCGGTCATCCGAAAACGTAGAAGAAAGGTTATGCTGAATCGAAAGAATCGAGCTTTGGGATGAGTCCGGGCTATCGCTAAACACGTATTGGGCGACTCATGCTCGATTACACTATAACTAGCTATGCTATATTACAAATTATATTAAAATGATAAAACATTACATAAAGATATTTTATGCAAAAAAAAATAAAATTATCAAATTTTGTATCCCTCTAAAACATGCTCCACAGCAAAATATAATAAACATTATATGTTAGCCGCGAGCGAATTGAGCATTTTCTTCTAGTAATTTATTAATATTAAAATCTAAAAAATTTTTATTTTGAAAAATTATTACTTATGCTTACAATGATATATAAAAAAAGACTTACTTTTGCGGATCAAACATATTGGAAAGCATAAAACATTGCGTAGCAATCGGTGGAGCAGTTTGCTGGTTAATTTGTGGTGCAGTTACAGCTGGTGTCATATTTAACGCATTAGCTGCTGCTGGAGGTATTTCTAAACCTGTTCCTTCAGCCAATTTGAACATCAATTGTAATCTTCCAGTTGCACCGAGATCTATTCCACTTCGATCAAGCTCATCAGTATCTAATAACGATGGCCCCTGTATAAGATCTGTACGTTCTGTTACATTTCCCACTTTCATTGGTCTACCAGCTAATTCGAATCCGTTTAATTGTTCTAAAGCTTTCTTCGCATCATCAGCGTTACGAAACTAAAAAAATATTTTAGATTTATTTGGTGAAACTTAAAAACTAATTGTTTAGTTATTTTTTAGATGCATAGAGTTTATCCTGCTCAAATATTGATTTTATAATTAAAATAAAAGAAAGCAAGTATATAATTTATCGTAAAAGTGGCAATACGGCAAGAACGAAATGCCCTACACAGTTTTTGATAAATGTTACAACTACAAAAGGCTATAGCCGGGTTACTATGGTGAAATGGCCCCCTTGGAAAATGTATATATGTTATATACCATTCGATGGGGGATAAAAAAAAACTCTCATAGCCAAATTTTTAGCTCTCTACCTAGTGCGCATGCGCAGTAACGTCGATAAACGTGTTTTTTTGATTTTATTTTTTTCTGAAGTCCCTATAGGATAAAAATTTTTTTAAAAATTCACATTGGTGTATTTTTATGTCATGAATAACTGCAATTTTTTGGGGATTACATAACCTCAAATATCGGATCTAAAAAAATTATTAAAGTTTTCAATCGATATTTTGACCCCCTTGTTTTTGAGGTGCAACTTTTTAAGTAGACTTTTTTTGTGTACTTTTTCCCGTTCTTTACGATGGCACTAACGTTTTTTCCTTAAAAATGGTGGCACAACTCGATTTGAGCCAAAAACTGATTTTTTTGCCATTTTTTCACGTTTTTAGCTGGTTATGTTACAATGTAGTTACTAAAGTGACTCCTTTTGAGTAGTTTTGCATATCTTCCCATGAAAACATAATCAAATGAAATATTTTGTTCGCTCCAAGCCGTATTTTTTATATTATCTTACGTTTTCAATGATGGTCTTATCAGAATTTGAGGTAATAAAGGGTTTCTCTCTATATATAAAAAGAATATCGCCGCTGTCAGTGTCTGCTTTTCTCTTTAACCTAAAAATGCCCTCATTTGAGTGATTTAACGCCGAAAAAGGCCATTTTTGGTACCATGTAACCCAAAACTAACCTAAAAATGTCATAATGCAAGGGTTTTCACGCAAAAAAGCCTGTTTTTAGCTAAACATAGCCTTGAAATCGATCGTTTGAGGGTACTTTTGGCGTCTTGTGGTCTTAAAAAGGCCATATTTGGCTTATCTGCCTCTACTTAATTGATTATTCAAAATCTATTGACAGTAATAATTATCAGGTAAAAAGGAATTGAAGTTAAGTATGTTCAATTCGTACAAAGTATAATTTATTATCTTCATAGGCTATTTAAAATAAATTATGGAACGTATACAAGTAGCTTTTTAAAAATAACGAATGTTCACAATAGAAAAAATGATTCACTCATCATTGTCACTATCTTCATCAATACACACTTCAATTTGAT
>QLYP01000782.1:1397-15673 GCA_016647725.1 Nasonia giraulti
TAATAATATAGAATAAAACTGATGAAATATATAAATTATTCAAATATTGGCTGAGTAATCGCCAGAACTATACCATTACGACATTAATTAATTTTTAATAACAATTATATACAAAAAATTTAAGAAGACTAATTTAATATAGAAACGTATTTTAAATTTGATTTAAACAGATGACATACATATATTTTTAATTTAATAATTGTCATTATTTATGTTCATATACAGTAAAAAGTACGTTTATGAAAAAAATATGTGCCTTATATAAACAATTAAATTATTGTATTACTGATTTTATAGTTAAAAATGAGTTCATAAAATTATAAAGATTTATATAAATATATTTGTAAGTATTAATTAAAATATCACACATTATCAAATATTTGTAATGCGGGCGTTATTATTGTAAAAATATTTAATATCAATAATAACGATAGTCTCCACCCTGTCAAACGCAGAGAGCAAATATATTCTGATTAATAGTTAGTTTTCATTAATCCATGTCTATACATACATTATATGTCTATATATACATGTACATGTCACAATATATCTCGTAAATACGAACAACCATACATTCTATAAATGTAAATTATTAGTTGTACAGATACATAGTAGCAGCATTCAATACATCTGGACAAAATTTGCGCTTCACATCTTGAAATATGTATCAATATATAATATGAATTTGTTTATATTTATAAATTAAATGATTTTAATATAAATATATTATTTGTACTAATGGTTTCTTACAGCATCCGTTTCACCTGGACCAAATCTGCTGATAACATCTTATGATATACATGAATACATACATTATTCATTATTTTATATTTTCAAAAAGATTGTTTAAAAAAAAACATATCTACACAATTAATTATTGGCAGCATCCCTTCTATCTGAACTAAATCTGATTACATCTTGTGATATGCATGAATGCACATAGCATTCGTTATTTCATATTAACAAATAAATAACTTAAAAAAAAATTATATTTGCACAAATATTTAATTGCAGCATCTCTTTAAACTGGACCTAATCCACTGATTACATCGTGTGATATACACGAATGCATAGAGTATACATAATTTTATATTCGCCAATAGATAGTTTAAAAAAAACAGCATATCTATATAAATAATTATTCGCAGCATCTCTATCATCTTTTTTTTCTTTCATTATTTTTATTTTCACAGCATCCAATCTTCCTGACCCAAATCTTGAAAATGTTTTTAGGTAGGAATGTATACTTTCATCACATGTAACAGTCTATACCATTAAATAGTATTTATCTCATAAAATACCTCAAGTTTTATGGAATAAATGCAAACAAAAATCCCGACGGACAGACAGAGATTTTTTAAATTCTTTCATTGCTAAAAACTAATTGAAATTTTATATATTGAACATTTTTTTTTCGGTAACCTGAATGATTAGAGTTCAGAGAACATTTCTACCGTAAAATAGATTTATTTATTCATATTTTTTTAACAATTTCTAAATGTTTTTACAAAATAGACCGAATATAATTTTTGTTTATTTTCACAGCTTCCGATCTTCCTGGACTAAATCTTGAAAATGTTTTTAGGTAGGAATGTATACTTTCATCATACGTACCAGTCTAAACCATTAAATAGCTTTTATCTCATAAAATACATCAAGTTTTATGGAATGAATGCAAAAAAAATCCAGACGGACAGTCAGAGATTTTTTAAATTCTTTCATTGCTAAAAACTAATTGAAATTTTATATATTGAACATTTTTTTTTTCGGTAACCTGAATGATTAGAGTTCAGAGAACATTTCTACCGTAAAATAGATTTATTTATTTATTTTTTTTAACAGTTTCTAAAGGTTTTTACAAAATAGACCGAATATAATTTTTTTTTATTTTCACAGCTTCCGATCTTCCTGGAACAAATCTTGAAAATGTTTTTAGGTAGGAATGTATACTTTTATCATATTTGCCTGTCTATACCAATAATAGTTTTTAATTCATAAAATACATCAGGTTATGTGGAATAAATGCAAAAGAAATCCAGACGGACAGACAGAGATTTTTTAAATTCTTTCATTGCTAAAAACTAATTGAAATTTTATATATTTAACATTTTTATGCAACCTGAATGATTCAAGGTCAGCGAACATTTCTACCATAAAATAGATTTATTTATTTATTTATTTTAAGAATTTCTAAAGGTTTTTACAAAATTGGACGAACATGATTTTTTTTTATTTTCCCAGCTTCCGATCCTCCTGACCCAAATCTTGAAATATTTTTAGGTAGGAATGTATACTTTTATCATATGTGCCTGTCTATACCAATAAATAGATTTTTATCTCATAAAATACATCAAGTTTTATGGAATGAATGCAAAAAAAATCCAGACGGACAGTCAGAGATTTTTTTAATTCTTTAATTGCTGAAAACTAATTGAAATTTTATATATTTAACATCTTTTGTCGGTAACCTGAATGATTCAACTTCAGAGAACATTTCTACCGTAAAATAGATTTATTTATTTATTTTTTTTAACAGTTTCTAAAGGTTTTTACAAAATAGATGGAACATAATTTTTTTTTATTTCCCAGCTTCCGATCTTCCTGGACTAAATCTTGAAAATGTTTTTAGGTAGAAATGTATACTTTCATCATATGTACCAGTCTAAACCATTAAATAGTTTTTATCTCATAAAATACATCAAGTTTTATGGAATGAATGCAAAAAAAAATCCAGACGGACAGTCAGAGATTTTTTTAATTCTTTAATTGCTGAAAACTAATTGAAATTTTATATATTGAACATTTTTTTTTCGGTAACCTGAATGATTAGAGTTCAGAGAATATTTCTACCGTAAAATAGATTTATTTATTCATATTTTTTTAACAATTTCTAAATGCTTTTACAAAATAGACCGAATGTAAAATTTCAATATAGTGTAGATTATATTAGATCGAAATTCCATCCCGTTCCTAAACTCTTGAAATTGCACAAAGATAGAATACCAAACGGCAACTATGTTCTAGATTTGCGTAATTTGGACATAAAATGTATTAAGTATTTTTATTATCATTTAAACAAAAAGCCGAACAGCTGTTCGTTAGCTCAGTCGAAGCGAGCTCGACCACTGCGCATAGGACATTGTGCGCATCGATCTGGCGCCCGGCTGACTATATATGCCCACGCGCCGTCTGCCGTGTGTGTTTTGACATTTTGAAGCAGCCTCCCGGCCTCCGCTAACCGCAATGTTTTGCTCGATTCAATTTTTCGACGTTATTATCAGTGAGTGCGTAGTGAAAAATGACAACAACGACGCGATGCAGCACTGTTATAAGTAGTGAAAATTAGAAGTGCTGCTATAGCGTTTGTATGTGTTTTCAAGCAGCCTCCGCTCACCGCGGTCCCACTCGCGGATCGACTGCTCGCGGTTCTTGCTGTATATAAGACACATTGCAAACCGTATTCAAAAGTGATGCACTTGGAATAGCAGCGACGATGCCATGGATCAGTGTCAGTCCATTGAGGACTGCTGCTGCAATGTCAAGATACGTAACTCCAACAAGAAACTTGAGTTTTTTGCTTGGAGGTTATGTTTTGTTTTTGTGATTACTCCTGATTCTGCTCCTGCTAATTCTACTGCTGTGCTGATATATTTTTCTTCTTAGATGCTGTCTAGGTGATGATTCACCATCATACATATCCACAAAAATTATTGCTTTGTTCTTGTGTCCATCATTTTTAAAACGGATATTTATTTTGGTATGTGCAGTGAAATTAGTGACTATGTAATTGTGTGATCTGGTTTTAGAGTTGAATCAGTGTTGTAATTCTGATGTCTCCTACTGCTGGCTCTGCGGCATTAGTATCAGAGGACAGACATAATTTATCGTTGCCAATTCAATCATGCAAGCACTACCCTGGCGCTGATTCGCACTGTCTGGGCAGTGTAGCTTGGCGTTTCTGGTTACGTCAAACACCTCAAGGTGTCTCTGGAGCTGATTCACACTACCTAAGCAGTGCAGGCTGGTGTTGCTGACTTCTGCAACCACATCAAGATGACCCTGGAGCCAGATTTACTCTCTCTGTGGTGGTGCTGATTGGCATCTATGGGTACTTCAACATTATGTTGTCATGCTGCTTGGTATTTCTAGCTGATGTAACCACCCGAAGGCAATCCTTGAGCTATATTCGAACTTTTTGGCTATCCTAGAGGCGTTTCTAGTTGCCTCAACCACCTGGAAATGACCATGGTGCTGTACTTTCGCTTTTGGACAGTCCTGCTTGATGTTGCTGGCTGCTTGAACCACGTCGAGATAATCTTAAAGCTGGATTCATGCTTGCTGGGAGTAATGATTGATGTTCTTGAATACTTTTAACCACTTTAATATGGCTCTCGAGATGGGTTTGTACTATTGAACATGGTAACATTCAAAATATTACAATGACTTGTGTTGTATGTTTAATTGATATCATATGTTTTATAAGTTTTAATTTAAAATGCGTTGTGCATGTTATAAGTTTTTTAAATAGATATTTTTTATTTCTTACGGGTACCTTAACAGTGATTATTAATATATTGCTAGTTTTTTGTATGTAAATATAAACTATGTGACTGAAAAATGTTTTTTGACGGTGTTCATACATATGAAAGCTGTCTTATTTAAAATTCTCATTCTAAAAGATCAGTGGTCTCAATCTATCAATAATTGTTTGTGAGAAAAGTTTGTAATATATTTTCCTGTATGCTTAGGTGTACGAGCAATGCTGCTTTCATTGGCATCGTAGTCTACTGCATGCACCAGAGTATAAGTAAAGATATTGGTGTCGTTGGTATCTGAGCTATCGCAATCTTGGAGTTGGAAGAAAGCTATATCAAGACTCCAGCAGTACTGCTCTATTGATGGATGAGTGTTTTTATCAGGTGAGATCAGTAAGTTGCATAATTATTTGTGAGTATGAATTTTTAATATGTTTTTTTTTGTTTTCTAGTATTTAAATAATACTACAACTGTTGATGTCATGGTCTGCTGGATGGAGAGCCGTAGGATCAAGGGCATTGGCCATATACTTGATCATCGATAACTCTGGATCTTCGTTAGTGTATAGCTTTAAGGTACAATATGTTCTATATAATTTAAATATATTTCATGTAATTGATGTAATTTTTATTTTTGCAGATTCAGTGCTTATAAGATTCAGGTTATACGTATATAAAATCATGCATTAAGTGCATAAATGGTTTTACTTGAAATATTATTTACACCGAGGTTTTTTTTGGTTTTAATTTTATTCTTTTTTTTAGGTATTTTCAAGAGGATATTATTACTTTTGAAATCAGAAGATTTTTATTAATTAGTGCAGTTAAGAGTTGATTTAGTATTGCAGGTTAATTTAGAAAATTGATTGTTTAGAGTATAGCGTTTGTTTAGAGGGACGTGTCAGGCTTCTCAGACCCTATCTTCAATCTGTTATTTCCATTATTATTTAGTTTAGGTCTTCTAGTTCAGTACAATATACTCAAATTTTGAAAGTAAATTGTACATATTCAATTTAAAATATATCATTTATCTTTGTCAAATTTTATGCGCTTAGTACGAAATTGTCCTATTGTGTTTATGTTGTCGTATTTATATACATGTACGAGATATTGTCCAGAATTTAACTATAAGCTTATAATGATAAGAAGACATCCCTACAAAATGTGGGGCCTGATTCAACGTCATATCAAATTTCGTATTAAATTATGTGCATTAAAAACCGTTTTTGGGGATTTATCCTGTGTTAAAGCATTTCGAAAAAATGTTTGTCACGGTAAAAAGTTGTGTTTTCAAAATATCTACAACTTTTATATTTAATGTTTATATGTAAAATGCATAGCCGCAAAGTTTTATGATAAATAACTGATTTATTACTGTACAAAAACGATTTTGGGCTGTTAACTCGAGTTATAAGCATTTTCATGATTTAATGTCAATAAGAAAAAGTTGTATTTTTGAAAGATCTACAACTTTTTCCTTTAACTTTATTTTGTAGAATGCTTAAAATTCGAGTTAGAGCCAAAAAAACCGTTTTTAGCGATTTTTGGAGGTGACCGCATTCTGCGTATATATGCAGGATCAAGCCCAAAATAAATTTGACACCTTACTATTACTATGGGAGTTCGCACACAAATTTTTAGCCCGATTGATAAAAGTCTCTCAGAGATAATCGTGTAACACTAAAATTTATATTCAAAAAACACGTAAAAATTAAACAAATTGTGCCCGCATTTCAAAACAACGTAGAGAATCGGGATACAAAAAAAAATAGTTTTTTAGTTTGTGCAAGAGGTGACTTCTCCTAAAATTTCATCCAGATCGGTCAAAAATTGCGTGAGATATCGCATCTCACACATTTTACGCGCACGAAACTATAAGGCACTTCCGTGTACGCGGGCGTGCCTAAAAACGCTGCCCATTCATTGGCACGTAGCTTCCTCCAACCAAATTTATAGGTCCAATAAATAAAATATTGTTTTAATATACAGTATATCTGCCTACTAATGTATGAGGCGGTTTTTGATACATAATTTAATATATAAGTTTTGGATGGTTCATTGTCCAAAACTTTGCAGGCCCTTCTGTTTTTTTATTATAAAATAAGAACACTGCTGTAAATTTTTTTTAACATAAATTCACGCATGTTTTCATGTGTTCCTAACCAACGTAACCATCAAAACAACAGACTATTCATTACATAGGTCGCTCGCGCAATTTTCGAGAAATCGATTTTTACATTTTAGCTTTTTACTAGAAAACCGCTCAAACTAATCGTTTAAAATTTTAGCAGCAGATAGCTTCATTTATGGCGAATTACCAAATAAAATTTTAAAGAATTTGACTACATTATTTTATAGATATAAGGAATCAAGAAATTTTCAAAAAAAAATTGAAACCTTGATATCTTACGAACCATAGGGGTTTGAAAACTGTGCAATGAACTTAGCTAAAACACATAAAATATCTACTTTTTCCCAAAATCTCATGTGCCATAAGGCCTTTTTACGTCCGTAATCGAGGCACAAAAAAAACTCATTTTTTTCAGTTTTCGATTTATTATTGAAAAAATGAGTAGTCAAATCACTTCAAATTATAATAGGATATAGTTTGACATATAACTCATCGACATGATTTTTTTTGCAAGGTTATAAAGTTTAGTTTAAGAAATATGAATTTGAAAAAACAATCACCTTTTTCATTTTATCTGCCGAACGAAACGATCGATCCCGAGGACCAAACGAGAAAAAGTGGGTAATTTTATTCCCTTTTAAATGCATTATAGCTAAATTGTTAGTAACAATGGAATGATTGAAAAAAACGCAAAATAGTGTTTTTCAAAAATCAAAAAATGGCTATAAAAAAAATAGTTGAGAAAATATAAAATAACTGTTTTTCCTAAATTCAGAATCCAAAAATATATAAGCATGTTAAATTTTATTTATATAGACGAAGTAGTTCCAAAAATATTACGGTATACATACACACACGCACATCCACACACACACGCACACCCACAAGCGCGCAGACACACACACCACCAAGCGATAATGGTGGAGATAAGAATATCAAAACAAAGATCCAACGGGAGGGCAACGTCAAAAAAAGTCGGTTGGAAAACAAAGGATTATGATAAGGAGACATTCCTGCTAAAATGCTACATGGTCCTAAAAGAAATGCAGCTGTCTAGATCTACAAATGATAAGGTCAAGCAGGTAATGGGAAATATTACCCGAGCCTGTGACGCAATGATGCCAAGGAAAACTCCCAACAATAGACGACCGCCAGTATACTGGTGGGATAAAGAAATCGTCGCGGCCCGCATAGAGTGTCATCGAACCAGAAGACGAGAACAGCGGGTTTGAAAGAAATACTGCAAGACTGGTCGTGGTAAAGGAATAGTAGACGCCCTAAATAAATAAATGAAGAATGCTAAACAAATACTCAAGAGGAAATTCCGAGAGAATAAATGACGGTGCCTGAAAAAGTTACAGGACGAGGTTAAGCTGGACCCCTGGGGGCGACGGTACCAAGTAGAAATAAAGAAGATAAAGGTGGGTTATATCTCCCCTCCTAAAAGCCCGGAATTGCTAGATCGTATTGTGACCACACTGTTACCCCTTTAACTGGAAGTAACTGCTATTCCTGAAGCGGAGGTGAATCACGAAACCATTCCAGCAATTATCACAGAGGAATTACTGGCTACATGCAAAATAATTGGGATTACCAAGGCTCTAGGCCCTATACCCAATATTGCATTGAAACAAGCTATACAGGCACGCCCCGATGTCTTTGTGGACTTGTACAACTCATGTCTTGAAGAAGGGACATTTCCTAAGAACTGGAAAAAGCAACGCCTGGTGCTACTACCAAAAGGAGATAAGCTACCTGGAGAAGCTTCCTCATGCTTCGCATGCTGGACACCCCGGGCAAGATCTTAGAGTACATAATCGGCGTTAGAATGGACCAAGTTATTGAAAAACCAGGCGGACTTTCGGAATATTAATACGGCTTTCGGAAAAAAAGCTTCACCCTTGATGCCATAAGCTTAGTAGTTGACACCGCTAGAACTGCAACAGAAGGAAAAAGATAGAAAGGAGGATCCAAGAATTACTGTGCTATTATACACTGGATGTTAAGAATACGTTTAACTTATATATAGAAGAATATATATATGTTAAATGTATATATGATAAGAATATATTTAACTTATAGGACTATAAGAAGACTCAGGCACTTCGTATCCATGACGAGATAGATCTTGACCAGCTTGGAGTAGTTGAACAATTTACCTAGGTTAGAATCTTTACGAATTTCCTTCGCAATCTGCTCTGCTCGTACAGGAAACTGATTGATCTGGTTGATGATAAATGTGTTAAAAGAATCAAGTTCTGTAATTTCTTCGATAGCATCATCCGTTGAAGAAAGTGGAGCACGTGAACAATAATCTGCATTTGCATTAGCTTTAGTTGGCTTGAACTTAATATCGTGGTTGAAATGAGCTAAGTAATCAGTATAATTAGCCATTCGACCTATACAAAGAATAGGAAGTGATTTTACAGGATGAAAAATCTGTGTCAATGGCTTGTGATCTGTAAACAGAGTAAAATGATGAGCATATAAATAATTGAAAAATGTTTGACAAGCCCATACAATAGCTAAAGCTTCCTTGTCGCCGGCGGAACTATTGATACTCCCTTAACCCTGTGGGATCACAGTGGCAGAGGGTGGCAGCAATGTGTCGGAATGTAGGTTAGGATTTTATAGTGGCACTGGGTGTCGCCCACGTGTGCTCACGTAGACGAGGCTCGCTGTCGCTCACGATGGCAGTTTCGGGTTTTGGTTCGTCTACCAAATCGTCACGTGAGCTCACAAGACGATTTCATCGGTAGGTCTATCTCTCGCTGTTCCTTGTAGTAACGTGCGCACGATACTACTCGGAGCGGAGCTCGAGTAGAACTGCCTATCGTGCCGCACGATCCGCCTTATAAAGGCGCGCGGCGCGGATGTGTATATAGGTGCGTTCACGGCGCACCGCCTGGCGCGTCGTCGCTGAGTCGCTCGCCGGCTGCCGCGCTCCGTGCTCGTGCGGACTCGCCCTGCGAATGTTGCGCGCGTGCGCTCATTCCGCATCGTGCGGATTCGCCTTTCGTTTGTTGCGCGCGCGCTTACTGCGTATGCTGCGTCTATTGCAACCGCCTTCACACGTATTTACATGTGCGAGACTCGTGTCTCGTCATATCTCCCCCTCCCTTCGGAGCGCGAAATTACGCGAAGCCAAATTTCGCGCTTAGAAAAAAAACAAACACTCGCGACGATAAGAGAACAATACATCTAAATAAAAACTCACTTCGGTGATTCTGGCCTCGCCCACATGTCGAACTTCTCTCCTTGTCGGTACCAGACGGAGTAGTCGCTTAACGCCATTGTACCGCACGACGTATTTTTTTATGCCGATTGGCACAACGCCGCTATGCCCCCGACAGCCGCACTGAGCGACGCGGGAGGCCGCCCGTCGAGTCGCGTGGTGGTGGAGGTGGCCGCGAGGGCGTGACGACCGGTAGTGTTGTCGCAGGTAGCGGCGGATGATTTTTCGGCGACAATGGCGGTGTTGTTAAGTGGACTGTGGCTACAATCGTGCCTTGTCCTGGGCCCCGGCGGTTCATCCTAGCTGTCACGTGGCGTGCGGTGCTCCTCGGACCCGTGCTTTTTATTTTTGGTGCCGGTGCAGCAGAGGAGGAATCTATCCACAATGTCGCTGATTATCCGCGGCTTTGCTGTTGTTGGCCGCGGATTGTCCCCCGCTGGCACCTGCACTGGCTCCGGTGCCAATGTCGGTTGCGGACGCGGCGCGATTGTTGATGGAGTATAGTCCGGCGCCGATATGGGCTCGCCCGGACTATAATCTAGTGCGTTTGCTGGGAGATCGGCCTCCAACAGCGCGAGAATCTTGTCCAGAGTTTCAATGTCGAAGGTTTCCATTTTACTGCCGGCGCGCCCTTTATCTTCTCTATTTATATGCCAGCAACGTGTAAATGTGTGAATTTGTAAGACGATCTCGAAATTTCGCATGTTTACATTTTTTCTGTGAGCGAAAATCCATTCGTGTCGCTGTGCAACTCCATATAGAAAAAATTTCCCGCTTCTTCGCTGATTTGTTTTAATCGCGCCCGGCGCAGTGCTTTCGGATTCTCTATAGCGGTTGTGTCCACAGACTTAAGGTCCATACGCATAGGAGTCGATCTAGCCTAGTTCCTAGACCCTAGTTATTTTTGCGGCTGAATCTACTATAACGGCTTGATTGGTCGCAACTTATCGGTTTACCCTGAATACGTCTTAAACTCTACAAATTCGCTTATTTTTGCCATTATCTAACTTAAAACTAAAATATAATATCCTAATTTTATTCTATAAACGAAATTTCTACCTTCTTCGTCCTTTTCGGAGCTACTCCCGATTCCTTCGTCGGTAATGCTCCATCGTAGTCGTTGTGCCTGGTGCCCGTTGAACTTTCGCCTCTGGCTCTTTTTCTCCCGGTTGACTGGGCTCATAAATGTTCGAGCACGAACGTACCCTAGGACATTCATGCCGATGATCCAGTGTGGTTGTTGTTCTGCCACTTCTGCCCAAGGACTCATCACCACGAAGCCTTTTATTTTTGTTTGGACCAGTAGAGTCTTTTGGATGTTGCTGCTGGTATGCTGTATGGCTGGCGAAAGGAAGCTCGATTGCTGACTCTGCTGTTATTGCTTCGGCCCCATGTTCCAGACAATATTCCGCGGCTTCTAGGCTCAGGGTGGAGATTCGGGCTCCGGTGTCGATGATGACGAGAAATTCTTGTCCGTATATCGATATCTCTACCGACATCTGTGTGGCTCTCACGAGGGCGCTTCTCACTAGCCGGTTGTCCATCCTTCTTGGCGCTGGTTTGACGACTGACTGTAGTTTTTCGTCGTTGGAGCATTTATAGCTCCTGTTCTGCGTCGGTGAAGGGCTTGAGGTCTTTCACGTGTATATGTTTCACCTAGCGCCCTCTGTCGTCCTGCAGATCAAATATAACCGGCGACACCTGTCTCTTGACCGTAAGCGGCTTTGAGTATTTTGGAGCTAGCTTGGCATTTCGCGCGTCGGCCTTAATCGACAAAGTTACCAATTTCCTGACTACTTTGTCGCCGATATTCGGTTTCCATTCCCGTCGCCGGAGGTTATAATGCTTCTGTTGTTTTTCGAATTGACGAGCCATTTGCGGCTTCGATAATTCAATGGCATCCTTTATGTGCTGAATTCTACTGGATAGTGGTGTAGTATGCTGCAATCCCACTTTCTGGTGAAGGCTACCTGGCGTTCTAAACTCTTCCTGTGTTTAAATATGCCGGAGTGTAGCCGGTGGCTGTGCTGCTAGCGGTATTGTAGGCGAACTCTAGCTCGCGTAAATTGTAATCCCATTTCTTCTGGTGTTTGACTACATATTGGGTGATCATTGTTTTTACCACCCTGTTGGTCCTTTCTACCGGGTAGCATTGCGGACTATACGGCGGGGTTTTCCGGTGATTTACTCCGTTTTCGGACGAACATGGCGGAGGAAAACGTTTTCCTTTACGTGACGGATTATGGCCCTGCTGTCGGCTTTCTTAAGTGCTGCTAGCTCCACCCACTTGGTAAATCTATCCTGCATTACTAGTAGCCATATGTTTCCTTTGTTGGACCGTAGTTGAGGTCCGACAAGATCAATCGAGACCATCTCCCAAGGCTGTTCGACGTTGGTCACGTGCATGGTACCCGCTTTTGTCTGTTGTTGGGCTTTGTAAGTTTGGCAATTTATGCAGCTACGCACGTACCTGGCTCTATCTTATAACATACCTGGCCAGTAGTATCTCTGGGCCAGTCGCTGTAGTGTTTTGGCCACCCCCAAATGCCCTGCGGTCAGATCGTCATGGCATTCTTTTAAAACTTCGGTTCGTTTTTCGGTGGGTATGCAGATGTTCCAGTCTTCGGTCGCGTCTGTGTCGTTAAAATGCAACGTGTATAGGATATGGCGGTGTAATGCTCCATTCTTGATGCAGTACTCCGGGTAGGTTTTTGGATCCTGCCGAACAGCAGTCAATTTTTTTGTGTACCATGTGCAGTTCGTTTTGATATCGATGTTGCATACAGCTACTGGTTGTCTGGGTAGAGCATCTGCGATGGTGTTATCCTTACCTCTTCGGTATTTGACCTCGTAATTCCACTGTGCTAATTCCATCGCCCATCGTACTAATCTACTGGACGAATTGTCAATCTCCTCGAGCCATTTAAGAGACTGTCAGGACTGTCAGGACGACAATGATAGCCCTCGAGATTCGGTTATCTTTATTGTGTATTCGATGAGCGGTGTGAGGCCCTGTATACTTCCGAAGAGTTCTTTTTCGTATTGGAAGAGTTCGTCCACTCGTGTCTGCTGATCTTTCGAGATTTCCTGAATGCCGACTGAGAGTACCGAGGTATTGGACCGGTTGGGTTGTAATTCCTTTCCTGCCATGATCACGCGGATGTTCAGTTTGCATAACGCGTCCTTCCCCAATAGCATCTCATGGCGTAGCCCTTTCATGACAATAAATTTGTTCCTGAAGGTGGCCCCAAAGGTCGTCGCCTTACCTTCCACATAGTCTGTCAGCTCGGTGGTGGAGCCGGTGATTGGCGGTTTCTGGTCTTATGAACGAACTCACGGACCCTGGATCGACCAATGCCAGCACCGTCTCATGGTTTATATGTACGTTTACGAGGTATCGGCAGTCTTGGGACGGTCTCCCGTTACTATAGAGCCGTCCCTTGACGCGTTTCCCGAAAGATCCGGGAATCCGTGGCAGTCTCTTATGAGGACGCCGTCCTTTTCGCATACGGAACAGAACTTCCGTGCTGCATTTTTGCGGTTCGCGCGGGAATGGCCGCGTTGTTTGCAAGGTCAA
This sequence comes from Nasonia giraulti, assembly GCA_016647725.1. Lineage (NCBI taxonomy): Eukaryota > Metazoa > Arthropoda > Insecta > Hymenoptera > Pteromalidae > Nasonia > Nasonia giraulti. Next base: position 14,876 of record QLYP01000782.1, read on the forward strand.
CAGCATTCGGCTCTGTTATAATAGTCGGTATTGTTTTTACTTGTACGCTATTGATGGCTGAGGTACGTCGGTTATCTCTTCCCTGCACACCCGCAATTGTAACTCGGATTTCATATTGTAATATATATTGTCGAGTTGCTCTATCAACGTATATCCTCCCCTTCTTCTCATCAGGGTCGTCAATGCATTGCAGTAAGACCTTATGTTGGGTTTTTGAATCCTTTCGACGACCTCAGGTGCGTCGCCATTGCAGGGCTTCTCCTCGCAGCAGTTCCGGGGCTCCAATCAATCCGTACGATGCCTGTAGTTCCCGGAAACCTTCTAAGAAAGAGTAGACGTCTCTTACCTCAAAGTGACAGTTCCGTTTGCGTATCTGGTCGAGAACTTTGTTTTCTCCTGGTGGTGTTTCCGGTTGATCGTCGGTCGGGGTGGATGAGCGTCCGACGTCGCGGGTCTCTTCAAGTGTTCGTTGAATTAATTGGTAGCGTTCGCGGCGCCGGCAACAGCAGAGGCCACCCACAGCCACGTGGGGTAGGTGGATTTGAGCATTTCAGTTTTAAAGAGATCGCTCGCCTATCCTTGCCTTCCTCCGATTTGCCGACAAAATTATTATTTAACTCGCTACACTCGGGATGCATGCATTAACGCAATTTTGTATTAGAACTATCAGTCGTATTCGCTCGCCCCCCCTCGGATGTGCCGACGTATTTTGCTATCGAACTCGCTGCACTCGTGGTAGTCGAATTTAAGCATTTCAGTTTTAGAGAAATCAATCGTATTCGCTCGCCTCCCTCCGAT
>QLYP01000782.1:15683-26769 GCA_016647725.1 Nasonia giraulti
CTGCGCTCGGGGTAGGTGAATTTGAGAATTTCAGTTTTAGAGAAATCGCTCGCATTCGCTCGCCTCCCTCTGATTTGCCGACTAAATTATTATTTAACTCGCTGTGCGGAGGGCAGGTGGATTTGAGCATTTGAGTTTTAAAGTGACCGCTCACCTTTGCTCGCCTTCCTCCGATTTGCCGACTAAATTATTATTTAACTCGCTGCGTGTGGGGTAGGTGGATAAACGCAATTTTGTTTTATATCAACGCTCGCGCTTGTTAGTCTCGTTCTGATGTGCTGAAAAATCTGGCTATCAAACTTGCTTCGCGCGGGTAGTTCTGTTAAATAAAATTCGGGGGTCGTGGACTAGCTTGGTTAAAGCGCTTTACTTGAATGTAATATGCAGAACTGAATATTCGTATTTTTGACGATTTTTTTCTGAATGTATAATAACAAATTCAACATGGTTTTTGAAGACAGTGTAGCAATTGCGCAGGTCATTTGAATATGAATTGTTGTATGAAACGTGTTTATACTACTGTTATTTTTAAATACTACTTCTATCAAGATTACGCGATAAAAATAAGTTTAATCGATTAAACGGTTCCTTTGTTTTTTTTTATTCGAATATCTATAACTGCTATATATCTACGAAGTCTTATTATTAATTCAAAATTAATAATCGGATGTACATCTTACCAAATTTATATCATGAATAATATAATTAGTTAATTTAACACTTACTTTCTTCAACCAGTGCCATTGCAAATTAAATCGCTGTCGCCCTCAACGATGATTACATGTTAACATGGCGTCCCCTTGCGCGACAGCGCTCAGTGTTATTGGGATCTCACACATGGGCGGAATTAATATATATAGTATGCCAACATGGCGCAGTGTCCCACCTGTTATGCTGTGTTTAGATAGCGCGAAGCTAGTATTTAAGCTTAAAAATGATAAGCATGAAGAATATTTGCGATTACGCTGGAACTAATCCCGAACAGCGTAAATTTATAGAAGGTGAAAGGGTTTATAAGGCAAAATTGATTATAAAATTCTGTAAAACTGCAGTATCAGAAGAGAGTGGCACGACCAGCATCTCAGCTGTCTGCTTGCAGATGACTGCTGTTAAAGATAAAAGTCCTCATGAAATAAATGGGCAGATATCGAGTAACGGCGATATTCTGCATTTCAAATGCACTTCTAAAGCTGGTCTAGGCGAAAAATGCAAGCACATCGTAGCCACTCTTTTGTATATTTACCAGTAAGTTTGTAACTTGTACATAACTAACCAAAATTCGTGTTTATGTGATTTTTATAAGTAGAAAATATTTTGTGCAGAAAAGGTGATGACTTGGAAGTTTTGTCTTGTACAGACAAAAAAAGTGGTTGGAAACAAGATCACAGCAAGGCCTTGGAAGAGTATGATGCAGCTCCATTAATGCAACATTCGTGTTTTGCGGAGTCTGCTGTAAAACCAAAGAAAATTGTCAATGCATCCTCCATCAAACGTTGCTTAGAACCTGAACAATATGAGGTGATTGCTGAGAACGAACTTGGAGAAATTGAGACTCTACAATCCAATCAAAGTTCTTCTGGGTCACAAGATCAGGCAGTTGTAGTTACAAAGAAAAGAAAACCTGTACCAGAAGTAGAAGTATCGGAGTCACAACTGAGTGAAATTGCATGTATCATTCGCAATCAACTGCCAATGTCTGCCTTAGCTAAGCATGAGTAAGTTACTGTAATTTCTCTATTATATTACTTTATTGATGCATACATATTTTAATATTATTTGAAATTGTAGATTAGGAAGACACGATCCAATTGTTTTGAAAGAAAAAAGCAAAGTCAGCCAAGCTGAAAAAGAAGTCATCAAAATAATTTTGGAAGCTCAAGTCAGTGACACTATGCAATATATACAGAAATTTGAAGTGCCAGTTCTACAAGACTGTTGCCTGAATACCATTGATTATCTTTCTCACAATCTGCAAAAAATATCTGAAAATACAAAAGATCATTATGCCCATTGGATACGTGAAAGGCAGTACCGGATAACAGGATCTATATGTTACGGACTGTTTACATATACAAAGTCAAGGAGAAGTGAGGTTGAATGGAAGAAAAAATTCCAGAGTACGTTTGCACCCAAGAATTTCAAAACTGCTGCTATGGAGCATGGAAATTTGACTGAAAGTGAAGCTCGTAATGATTTTAGAATAGTGGTAAATTCTGAAGTCGTTGAAGTTGGACTGATTGTTTCCCGATTAAATCCATAGCTAGCATTCTCACCTGATGGAATTTTGATTAAGCAAAATAAACCAATAGCTCTACTTGAAATCAAATGCCCTATGGCAGGAAAATCTGCAGGCATACAGGAAACTGTAAATAGTCAGATGAAAAAGTGTTTAGACAAGTAGGAGAGAATATTATTTTAAAGGAAAAACATGCGTACTATGGAGAAATCCAGTTGGGAATGGCTGTACTTAATTTACCACTAACGTATTTTGTGATTTATTCACCTTTTGATAAAAACTTATTTATATTAAGGGTAGGTAGGAATAATTTATTCATAACCGCAATGCTCAAAGCATTGAAAAAAGTGTACTTTGCTTATCGATTACATGATATATGTCTTAATAAACAAGATTGTGATAATACTGCTAGTAAGCAATTAGAAGTTGAGTCTACGGCTGTTCAAGTAACTAAGCAGATTACTAATCTCATATGATTCAGTATTTACACTGATCTCAAGCTGTGTTCGTACTAACTCAATTACTGAACTTTAAAAATCTATGTTATAAATAATTTATTTTGATTCGACCATGTGATACTACTATAAGTATTTGATTAGATACATAATTTGTTTGTACTTAATGTGTAAAAACGTATTAGTAAAAAGTTTAATAAAAACAGAGTTTAAATGATCAATCATGTGTATTTATTGTGAAATTCATCAAAATGGATATACATAGGTATATACAGGGTGACCCAATTTAAACGGGCACCGCTCATAACTCGTCAAGGACAGCCACAATCGAAAAAATGGTGGAGACCAAAGTTGTAAGATATCGAAGGGGCAACCCGATGGTGACCTTGGATTTGACCTTGAACGCGTTTTTCAAGGTCATTTGAAGGTCAACTTTGGATTTTTAAATAGGAACCCCATTCTTTTATTGCGGGAATAGAAAGAGCGGTAAATTTTACGTTCAGAATGGTATGTTCGGTTGCGGCACTGAAGGTCATCTCAATGTCCTGCAGCCAGAATGAAACCCCGCCTACGTAATTCCTCTAGCAACGCCAAATTAAAAAAAAGTGGTAGAGACCATAGTTGTAGGGCCTGAAAATCCACCCTGCTACGTCCTCGTCGTGGATCCTGGACATCAAGTTTTATAATGATGACAAAACTCAGGAAATGGTACGCTAAATGATTAAAATCTTTTCTTCTATTTTAAATTTACTACTTCGTTTAAAGTGCAACATTTTACACGCTGTCAGGATCCGGAGTCGAAAAAGTGGGTGCTGTTTGAAAAAAAATAATTTGACCTTGAAATGACCTTGTAGGACTGGCTCAAATTCGATGTCACAATTCCCCCCCCCCCCTCCCTATACAACAACTTTGGTCTCTACCATTTTTTCGATTGTGGCTGTCCCTGACGAGTTATGAGCGGTGCCCGTTTAAATTGGGTCACCCTGTATACATGATTGTTTACTGTCTATTCATGAATTTTTCATCACTTATAATTGGTGCACTCATATTGATTGTACCACAAATGACAGTAAAAATATATTCTGCAAGTGGCAGGAGCGCAGCAGGCATTACTGTACCAACAATTTTAAAAGTTTTTATCCTTTGATTTGATCTTTCCACGTGGACACGAGCTGTAGCTATGTTAGCAGTTAACAATGATTCTTCTTTAGTGAATTGCTTTTTCTCTTTTAAGAATGGTGGTCTTATGCATTGCCATTGATTGACTGCACAAATTTCATCAATTAAAAAACCACGATCCACCATCACACCATCACCTGGTTCTAACAATTGCATTAAACGGCTTTGTTGAAAGATAGTTGAATCACTTGCTCGTCCACCATACACTGGACTAACATATGTAATATTACCAGCTGGTGATACAGCTGTCATTATTTTTAACGTAGGACCACCTTTGTAATACGAGTAAGTTATTACTTGACAACAAAGATTTGCAGGTCTTTGTATGTGAATCTCTGTACAATCCACAACAACTCTAACATTCTCAAAACCTTGAAAACATGCTGGTATATTTTTTGAAATTTCCTCCTTTGATGTCCACGGTATTGCAGCTTTCAAACATTTGCTAAGTATTTTTATTGTTTCATGAAAAATTCTCTGACAATGAGTTGCACTGTGACAATTAAAAAGAGTTGCCAAAAAACTATAAGATACATTTTGCTTCAATGTTACATACGTCAAAATCACTATCTCTCTCTCTTGTGTTCATTGTGATATTTAAACGTTCAAATTTATTATCAGATACTTTTTTTACTATTTCTACAATAGTATCTAAAAGTTTCAAAGATTCTAGACCAGTCATAGTACTTAGTTGCTGATCACTGTGTATACTTTTCATTATACTCGGCACTAAACACTCTGTATTTACTTGAACTTCCTGATCTTTTACTAACGGCTCTGGACTTGAAGGTTTTACAAACATATCCTTTAAGAATTGCTGAGTTGCATCCAGTTCTGCATCATCAATTTGATTGTCTTCTACACTGACATCTCGCACTTCACTTTCTTGCACTTCGCAAGCAACTTGCTCTTCTGGATTCTCAATGCTTCCATTTAGTTCAGCATTATTTTCATGATTCTGATTCTCTTGCTCGTTGCTGTTATGTTGCTCCTCGCCTACACTAATTATTTGTTCCACTGCTGTTTTGACACTTGCTTTTGCTGATTTCTTGATTGAGGTAGTTACATTTTTATTCATATTGCTCCGTTGCATTCGTCTTTGCCATCTAGCTTTATCTCCTATTTCATTCACTTTCTTTCTGTTATCACCAGGTAAATAACAAGAAGGGACTGCGTCCTTTTTCAAGCTTCTTCTGCATGAGTGAGCATCTGTAATAAAAAATGTACACACTCATTTATGTCGATAGCAGACGATAACCTTACTTTTTGATATAGAAGAATACCTTACCTGGGAAAAAGTAATCACTTTTTATAAAATGCCTTGAACATACTGTTGTCCTCTCAGTTAGGTTTGTAATTTTCAAAATGATTTTCCAGGCTTGGAACAAATCAATTTTTTCGGAGTTGTTGAAAATATTCTGTCTGCTTACGAAGCGTCCGTTGGCCTCGGGAAGCGATGAAAACTAAGTCTTGAATTTTTTGCTGCATTGCTCTCACAACCTTTCACTGCACAATAATCCCGGTTACAACTTTTTGGACGTGGTGCGAACTCTCCGACTTCCATTGTAATTAGTTTTTTAATAAAAACATGCAAATAACTTGCAAATCGCTATGCTGCTAATGCAAAGCTGTGGGATACAGTACTTTAACGGCTTGCCACGAGGGGTCAGGGCGCGTGTGTGAGATCCCAATACTCTGGCCGGACAGACTATACCCCCACTCTAGTGCACTCGAGCAGACGAACTTCTCGGCGTTGGGCGGACTGACACGTACCCCTCGCGCTCCGCGCAGAGTGTTTACTCGCATTAGCTGATCAATTAACCTAACCTGATAAGACATGGCGCGGCCGTTTTTTCATTCAAAATTATTACCGTTGGGTTTACAGCAATCAAGCTTCTTTACGTCTATGATACATCAGATAAGTCAACAGATCATATTAATTGAAATTCTTTTATATTTGTAATATCTATCACGTAGCCTTTGTAATAATTAAAGAATCGTATATATATATATATATATATATATATATATATATATATATATATATAGCTATGACTGATTGAAAGAAAAAAAGAGAATCGGAGAGGCGAAAAATTAATTTTCAAACTTAATTACTTTACAATCCAGCAATTTTCTCAACAAAATAATATGATAATTAGAAAGATCTTACGAAAATCTTTGAAATTGTATAATCATACACAAACATCAACAGGAGATCAAATAAAATATATACAGGATTCGTAAAACGTAAATAGGTTATTTAGCAAATTCAAAGTATAGTAGGTCGCGGCGCGCTCCCGACGGCACAGTGTATAAAATTTATATTTGCCATCAGGGCGCTACCGCACCCTTTAATAGAACATACATAGACTGTATATTTTTGACAATGAATAGAATAAATCGATAAAAATATTTTTTAGCTAAATTAATTTTAAGCTTATGAAGTATGAGAATCTTTTATTTAATTAAAAACTAATACTAGGAGCTTATTATAAGCAAGGAATCTTTCAATAAACTTAAAATATTAGCTCCCCAACTGAAAAAAAATCAGATGACAATCAACTGATTATTAACTGATAATCTTCTGATAATCGTGCCAAAATGTCAACTGATTATCAGGTGATATCAGCTTAATATTTTTATTTAAGCTGATAGTTATAAATATGCGTTTATATGCAATGAAATGCTAGTGATAATCATCAAAAATTTTTAACCATCAGTATAGTTTTCAAAGTTGTTTTAAATTAATAAAATTTATAAAATTCACATAATGAGGGCCTAATAGTGTTATTATCCAGATGATAACACCAAAATACTAGCTGTGAGCTGCAAAATTTGTATTTATTAATATTTAAAAAATTTTTTGTTTGAATGAAATTACTAGAAAATAAAAGTTTTTGATGATTATCACCTGATAATCAGCTGATTATCATTTGCATTTTATCTCGTATAAACACATATTTGTAACTATCAGCTTAAATAAAAATATTAAGCTGATATCACCTGACAATCAACTGACGTTTTGGCACAATTATCAGCTAATTATCAGCTAATAATCAGTTGATTGTGATCTGCTTTTTTCAGTAGGGTCAGACTGTTGGGTGTGTGCACAGCATGCTGTAGACCCAAGTAAGATTTCTCCATAAGTCACTTTGTTTTTTTTTAATTAATCCTGCAGCATATTTTTGTACTGTACCACACCATGCCAAAACTTTCGCCATGTGATCAAATTAGTATGTATCACAGTGTAGCAAAGTTTTTCACAAATTCATACAGCAGGTTATTTCCATAAGTAATATTTCTGTATTAAAATCTTTTTAATCTTATCGTGACATGAATATATGCTTTTTATACATATTATATTTCTTATGTTTATTTATGCTAGCTAAAAAACTATGAGTAACATAAAACTCATATTTGTATATGATTTAACCTAAATTTCTATTTGCAGTTACTAACTAGGATTTCTAGAAAGTTTTCTCAAAAAACTCAGAATTATAAAAATAATTTACTGCATGTAATTAAAAAAAGTTAACACTGTAAATCAATGATAACATTAATTAGGTTAATAAATAAATTTAATGCAGAACTTCATATTTATGTATTTTCACTATCAATGATAAAATTATAAATTACAAATACACGGAAGAATTTTGATATTAATCTTACTTTGATCACTCACATTGTATTGTTTTCTACAGGATCATTCTGTACAGTTAAAAAATATATATTTTTTATTTTAATCTTCACCACCAATTAAGTTGATGATGACATTAATTACATACATATACAGCATTTATTTTAACTCGATATCCTAAAAAAGTGTAATCACACGTGAGTATCACATAAAAATAAAAAAACAAAGATTTATATTTTAAGTTATATGCAACTTTGTTATAATGTTAAAAATAGGAGCTATTCGATGTTTGTAAATATTTTGTACAATCCTTGTGAAGAGTTATCATAAATATAACAGAAAATAACTGTATTTTCCATAATTCCTAAATATTTAGTTTACATCTGTCTATGATCACATGTAATTCTTCACTGTTTCCTACCTTTAAGCCTTTAAATCTTATAATTTTTCTTTAATTTTTTTTTATTTTAAGGCTTGATACACCCTCCAAACACTGATACTAAGCGCCAATGTAGTTATTGTTGTATGTAAGAGTCTTCGTCTACTGTCATCTTTCCTAACTAGGAAGGTTGGCGATGAAGGTCCTAAAACAGCAAGTACTTCAACATGAGGTAATTTACTGGTATCTGTTTCCACTTGATATTGACAACATGGATCAAACTGCCAAGAAACAGTATATAAGCTACAAGATATGGCAGCTGTCACTCCAAATGGACCACATATATATGGTCGATCACCCCATAAAAGACCTATAGATTGAATAAAAATATAAATGATACATTCAGTATTTAATTTAATTGATAAAATTAAAAAAATATTGTACATGCATAGATATACCTGTAACTACTGCTGCTACACCTGATAATGCTGCTGTTTTATGAAGGCAATTACCAACAGAAATCCATCGAGATGTTTCATCTCCTAGCTTAGATGGTTCTATAACGATCAACTGACATTCAGACTCCAACGCTCTTTCAAGCTCATATTCAAAACTTTCATGAGCATTTTCTCCATCATAGACTTCACGAATAATAGCGACCTTTTTAGAGTCTTCACTGAAAAATTAATTTGAATTAAAATTAAATAAATCAATATATTTTTTACATCACATATAATTAAGGTTTTTGCAATATTTGTATCAAATAATTTGTGTACAAACTGTATTTTTTAATAATGCTTCCTTAGATTGTTTAAAAAAATTGCTTGATATTATGGATTCTTTACAATTTAAAGTGTTATGTAAGATACTGATTGAGAAAGACAATATGTATTTTTTACAAAATTTTAAAATATCTCATGATTATCAATAAAAAGATATTTTCTACTTCACAATATATAATTTTACAATGTAATATAAGCAAGTTACAAGTTAAAATATTTTTCCTACATTTTTTTAACAGGTTATCACTCATGTACATCTATACTAATTAGATTCTTAATGATAAGAGTCATAAACAATATACACATATGGTCTCAACTTATTAGAAAACAATTACTAAAATTAAAGCTATTTTTATTCTTCATTCTTTATAAAAAGTGAAAAAAAAGTAGCCTTAAGTAGTAAAACTATTTACAAAAAGTTTGTAATCGAGGTTAGTTAAATTATTTTATGAAATTTATCTTTTTAAATTAAATTGCAGTAAAAATTGACAGATCCAAAAAGAGTAAATTATATTATCATAAAGATATCTTTTTTAGCAAAACAAACCTGTCACTTGCTTCATCTACCATTTTTTCGATCAGAAAAATAAATACGAAACAACGGTTTTTTCGAACCAGACAGAAGACTGATCCGCATTCCGTTGTACCTTCTTTTGTGAACCTTATTTAAACTATATATGTAAAATGTATCAGCTAATGATATACTTTATTGGCTAATTTAATTATATCTTAACTGCCACAATCATCTTATGTTTAATATTGGTCATTTATTTTTTATTGAAAATATTCATATATATATAATACGCAAATTGAAAAAAAAAAAATATATATATATATATATATATATATATATATATATATATATATATATATATATATATATATATATATCAATATTTAGTTTACTAAAAATAGCTTGTTAAAGATTTCGTTTAAGATTTCTCATTAAATTGTGTTTCGTATGTTTGCGGATTTTTCAAATTGGGATTTCCAATAATAATTGTAATTAGAACTTGATCTAATTTGATAAGATATTAAGGGGATGCCGTCCCAAAAGCTTCGCAAATCCGCTACGGAGTATTTTGTATTTCCAAACTTTTAGAAAAACAGAAAATCCGATCGAATTTTTCTTTCAGTAGAACGATTCATTAAACTTAACACTACGGCGCTACTGACTCGGTTTTTCATTCGCAAGCTTTATTTAAAAAGTTTTATGTAAAATTAGATTTTAAAGTTGGCGCTGCAATCGCGTGAGTACGACAAAGTACGCGTAAACATCTGTTCGTATTTCCAAGATCTTAGAAAAACAAAAAGTCCAATCAAAATTTTCTTTCGGTAGACCGATTCATTAAACTTAACACTACGGCGCTACAGACTCGGTTTTTCATTTGCAAACTTTATTCAAGAAGTTTTATAGAATAGAAAAACATTGTTTTTTGGAACGACACACAGTGGAAGAAAATGGACAAAATTCCAGCCACGCGTAATTTTAAATCGAATACACTGAAAAAAAACTCAGCCATTTTAACTGAAATTGCACCAATAATCCGTCATTGTACGAAGACTCGCCAAAATTACCGTAGAGTTCAGTAGTTTTAAAGAATCAGTACGGTCGTTTTTGCTGGTGTCCCGCGTAAGCGACCAATTTTACGAGTCGCGACTCGCCAAAACTACCAGTGGCACACCGTTGTTCTTACTGAACAGTCGTTACGGTGGCAGAACGGTTAAAACTACCGGACTTTACAGCAGAAATGACTGTGTTTTTTTTTCAGTGTAGCCATGATTTTTTTTATTCTCTTTAAAATAGCATCAAGTTTGAGCTACAGGTGCGGAAATTATTGTATCACCTTCCTCTAAACCTATCCGACCCCTAGAAACCACCCCTACCAAACCACAAGCAGTCTAACCCCTCTAACCCAGGGAACAGAGAATTAAATCGCTTACTTCATTCTTAAAATAATTCAGGCCCACGCCAGAAGCCAGCTAATTACCTAAATCTACCCCTAACTCGCCTAACTCCTAGAAATCACCCCTACCAAACCACAAGCAGGCTAACTAACCTAACCCTGGGAACAGCAAGTTCAATCACACAAAAATAATTATGAAAGAGTTTATGTATTGAAAATCTAAAAACCATTATAGAGCTAGCCAATCAGGAATTTGGGAGGGCGTGTGTCTCAGCTGGGGTGAGCTCCCCTTTTGTTAATCAGCGATAAGATATATATATATATATATATATATATATATATATATATATATACAGGGTGACCCAATTTAAACGGACACCGCTCATAACTCGTCAGGGACAGCCACAATCGAAAAAATGGTAGAGACCAAAGTTGTAGGATATCGAAGGGGCAACCCGATGGTTTACCACTTTTTTTTAATTTGGCGTTGCTAGAGGAATTACGTAGGCGG
>QLYP01000782.1:36769-50968 GCA_016647725.1 Nasonia giraulti
TATATATACGTTTCTCTAAGTTCCTGTTCAGAATAAATCACGCTCACGTTTACTTAAAAACCTGGTATTTTTATTTACGGTTCCTTACTTGCCCGCGATTAGATATCTGCTATATATCAACATATGTACTAAGATGAAGCATTTGATTTATAAATAAACTATATACCAAATAAAAAGCAATTTCTTGTCTGTCAATTTTGTTCATCTGTACCCTTTTTCCCTTTGATTATTTGTTATTCACTCTAATTTTATCTCAATTTAACAGTATTCTATGTCAATTTTAATTTTACTTAATAACGTAAGTAGAGAGGGGTAAGCCCAGGCAGATATGTAGGAGAGGTAAAGGAGGGGAGGGTGGCGCCATGGCTCGTCGGGGCAAGGCTAGTTGGGCCCCTCTGGTGGGAGTTGATGACGTAAAAGCGTCGCACGTGCGGTGTCGCGTCCCCGGCGGGGGGTACTGAAGGGCCCGTGTGGGGTGTAGGGATCGTACCTGCGCTACAGGAGGTCATTTGCACAATGAAAAGGATAATAAGTGCGTTTATCTGTTGGCTAGCTACGACATGGGCATTGACCCTTGTTTTTTATAGCATACCGAGCTATGTAAGTGGCGTTGAAGCAATGAGCTGCAGCAGAATTTTTTCCTACAGGATGTGTGGAGGGATCGACCCTTTTTTTGACAAGGTGAAATTTCGTGCGATTTGGAGGAAAGCTACGAGAAAAATCAGTGAGAGAAATGCTATTATGTGTGTTTCTTGGAGAAATAAAACTGAAGTTTTTTTTATTTTACAAGCTTTGTTAAAATTAATTTATGTACTAAAGATTGACGTATGTTTTCAATAGAACATTTTTTAAATAATCGGGTAGTTGTGAGGAGGATGGATAAGGTTAAAAATTTTTAAAAGCAAAATTATGTAAATAAATTTTTTATTTATATTTTTTGAGCATTTTGATTACAGAAAATATTGTAAAATTCATCGTGAAAAACGTCACTATGAAGTACTATCATTTCGGTGAAAATAATTTCAAAATAATTATCAAGAAAACAAGAATTGTTCGGTGAGTTTTTTTAAAATGTTTTCTTTTAAATATTTTCTTTTGTCAATTTTGTCAATAACTATGCTTTTAATAATATCATAGCTTTGTTCAGTATTATGGTACTCATACAACGTTAAAATTTCAGCAAGTACGTCGCGTAACAAATTTTTGCACTCATTAATTTCATTGAATACGCGTTCTAAACGCCGATAACGCTCATTTACACACACTACAATGTTCAATAATCTATCTAATATCCGCTTCTGCATTGTTATTGATGGCATCAAGGCCCTCTTCTTCTTTTGGACATAAAGAAATTCTTGAGTTTGTTGTAGCTGTTGTTGGAGCATGAACATCACTGACTTCATCCCGTATGAAGTAGTTAGAATACTGTCCATTTTTTTCAGTTTTATACGTTCTTGTTGTTGAATACATAACGTAACACTGTTTGATTTGAAATACGTCGAAATATCGTCTATTTTATTTTCTAGTTCAAGCCAGCTTTCGATATCGATTCTGAGCTCTCTGGAATATTGAGTATTCTTTAGTTCAATCATCGGTTGGTATTTTTGTGTGGAATCATCGTATTAGGGACTAATGCCGATGATTGGGTCGAGTGAAATGGCGAGATGGATAGAATGACGAGCGAAGAAAGAGAAGTCGAACAAAGCATACAAGGTACGACGGATGCGTGGATCGACTGGAGTGGTGACATGCTCCAGGTGCCGCCGCCACCGATTGATGTACAGCCCTCGTCAGCATCGTAACCGTCTCTTAGACCGTCTTCTTCTACACCGATCTCGGAAGTAGAAAATGGTAAGTTTCAAATTTAATATACATTGCACGCACACACACACACACACAACGTAGTAATAAAAAATATTAAAAAATAACATTTTAATTTATATTTTCAGTCTTCGAAGATCTCCAGGGTTATTTTGACGACGACGATGATAACGATGATAATAACAACGAGGATGATAACGATGTAATCATCCTGTCCGATCAACCGGCTTTTCCTGACCTTGGAAATGTCACTCTTGAAGGGGTGATGTTTGAGGCTGCCGAGATGTTCGAGACGGGGTCAGCTGCGTACGCTGATATCCTCAATGCAGGACTAGAACCGCAGGCGCAATCACAGGGTCCTTCCTTTTTACGAGGACATAAGTGACGAAGAAGGTTTGAGCATCATATTCGACTCGCAATTGGTGCCCGATGACAGCTAATACCGCTGCTGCTGCAGGTCCTTCACAGATAACATGCCTCGACGTTCAAGGTGTGTAATTTATATAAATGAATAAAAAAAGAAAGTTTGTCAACGATATTCTGTAATTAATTTATTTATAGTATTATAATAAACGAAACAAATTAAACTAAAAAAATTTTTGTATTTTTTTAAAAAAGATATGAACATCTCCAACGTCAGCGATGACGAGTCCAACACACCTAGCCATGCCACTCCAGCATCACCTCCATCATCATCATCATCATCATCATCATCATCATCATCATCACCGTCAACATCACCTGCAGCATCACCTCCAGCACCAATACAACTAGATTTTCATTACCAAGTAGGCAGAGGAATAGATAGGCTGATTTAAAAAAGTCGTTATTTTAAATGAGAGTACTCGTCGTGCTCGTAATTTTTTCACCGCGGCTCGCGACGTAGAATTCGGTTTTATAATAACGCCGAACATCCAGTGCGAAAGATCCGCGATTTCGACTTTAACGATCTTTGGAACCGTATAGGTAGCGTTACACAGAGTAACGAATCATTTTTTATAGACGAGACTCTCCGCGTAAATGTGACTTATTCAGTGTCACGGAATGGGTGGGTGCTCCCAGAGAGCACTTGGAGGCGCAGAAAAGAAGGAGGCAGAGGTGGAGAGCAAGCTCGTGTATTAGTCCTAAAAAGGGAGCTCTGTCCACCGAAAGTCGCCGGTGATCTGCCCGCTCTGTCGTCGACGCGACTCGGGTGGAGATGCATACCTTGCATTTCTGCACGCGCGAGCTCTCAGGTGGCGGCTTACCTAGCTGACGATGCAGCTGCATCGTCGGTGGTACTACCGGATGTGCCGACGGAGAGCCTGGTGCTCGTCCGTGACACGTCCGAGGTCGCGCATGCTGACGTCCTCGTCGCCCAGAAAAAAAAACAGTTACTTATTGCCGCACCTGGGAGTGCTTGTGTGAGTTTGTGTTTGCGAGAGTGAGTGTGTGTGATTGAACAAATTTTTTCTCTTTTAAATTTCTTTTGTCCGGGATGACAGTGGGGGTGACCCCATGCGAGAGGTTTGCGCATTGGATTCTTCTCCAAATTCCGATTTACTATTATGCTATTATTTTTTTGAGTGTAAATGTGAATTTCGGTGTGTGTGTGCGTATTATGTGTCGCGGATGTTGTGATTAGCAGCCGCTGCTGCTGTACATTTTTTTGGGGGGGAACAGAGCTCCTTACATACACATATTTCTTAAAATTAGACATACATAATTATTAATTTCATTAAAAATTGGTATAACGATATTTTATATTATGATTATTATGTTGTAATAAGTATAGCTGAAAAGAAAAATTAATTATGTGGCGCTTGGCGTTATTAATGATTATGGGTGCTATTTGCGGCTTGGCTGATATGGCCTAAGCGCAACTTATATCTATATATTCCCATTTGATTAACATTATGCATATAAATATATAATAAAAGTATTATATTGTATAATAATATAAAAGGTATAGTAAATATATAATAAATTGTAATGGTAAGCTTGCTCCTAGAGAGCTTGCATTTTGTCCCTCTCTCCATGCAGCTTGGCTTTGTTCTTGCGGCACGCAAGGCTTCTCGGGACCCGAATATTAGTGAAGTATATGGTGAGGTATATATACTATTTTTGCGTGGCACGTCCGGTGCCGCGCAAAAAAAAACAGTAAAAAAAACGACTATTATTCCGAGTCTATTGCCGACTCTGCCTGTCTGGCTAGTTCCCTAGTTCTTTTTATTTTATTGACGTGAACGATTTTTGTTGTTTCATCGTTTTGCAATGTTACATTATTAGTTTTTCTATTGATTTTAATAATTTCGAACGGCCCCTGGTATTCTACCGCAAATTTGTCCTTTTTTTGTTCCTTCAGTAGGAATACCGTTTCCCCCTCGCGAAAATGCTTGGTGTTAAGCTTTCTGTCATAATAATATTTCGACCGATATTTCGATTGTATGAGGTTGATTGCCGCAGCCGATTGTAGCGCTGTTAAATTCGTTGTCATCTCCTCGATATATTGATTATACGCGATATCGTCGTTTTTTCGCGGAAAGCTCGATGGAGTTCGCGGTTTTGTTCCGAACAGCAGCTCGTGCGGCGTGTAACGCGTGCTTTCGTGTTTCGTGCAATTATACGCGTGCTGGCATATCGTGGTCCAGTCATCCCAGCAATCGGTTTTCCTCACGTATTTTCGTAAATACTCGGTCAGCGTGTGGTGCATGCGTTCGATGGAACCGGTCGCTTGAGGATGGTAGGCTGTTGTGCAAAACTTATGGATGCCAAAAATTTCCGCGGGGTTTTCTAATGTTTTATTCTGGAAATGTGTTCCCTGATCTGTAACTATAGCTGCGGGTGGACCAAAAATGCAGATGACTTTTTCGGTTAACGCGCGTGCCACTTCGTTCGCGCTTGCGTGTTTCGTCGGAATTAAAATTACATACTTTGTCAGCATGTCTTGGACAGAAAGGATGTATCTATTGCCACGTTCTGTTGGCTCCAGTGGCCCGTAAAAGTCTAGCGCAATTTGCGCGAAAGGTAACGATGGCGTATTGCAAATCAACATAGGTAGTTGCGTTTTTATCCGTACTAGTTTGTTGCTTTGGCATACTGCGCACCGCGCGACGAATTGTTTCACGTCTGGGTGCATGTGCCTCCAATAAAAATCGCTGGCTACCTTGCTATAAGTTTTGGATATGCCACGATGAGCTCCCATTGCTGCTTCGTGATACTCTTTTAGAATTTTAATACGCTCGCCTACCAGAGGTACCGGTAAGTTGTTTTTATAAAGGATTGCTGTTACATGCTTGTTCATGAATATGGTGTCGAACAGATCGATAAATTTAGTCCATTCGGCTATCGACAATATAGCTAGATCTCGAATTATTGCGAAGCTGTTAATTTTGCGCGAGAGTACCACGCTTCTCAATGTTTTTAGACATTTCTGTAGGTCTGCTTTCAATAAGCGGTCATCGATGTGCCTTTTCACGTAAACTCCTATCAGCTGGGTTTCTTTATATTCCGTAATGTTTATTTCCCCTACTTTAAGGCGCTTGCTAACTAGGGCCTCGGCGTCGAGGTAGCCGCGTTCGATCAAGGCTTCCTGAATTTCAGTTGATATAAAGTTATCTGCTGACATTAAATATACGTGATTTTCTCTGAAGCGAAAAGGGTGTTCGTTGTATGACTGGAGGTGTACGAAGGGAGGGGGCTCCTGGCCTTCTGGGATGGCCCAGGGTGGTTTTTCGCGCGGCGGCCTGGCTCCCGTTACCAGGTATCGCTTTAATTTTTCGTCTTTTCGCGCTGCCTCGATCATTGCACCTGCATCATACCGCAGTTTTTACCGTTATCATTGACTCGTTGGAGTCTGACACCGCGTTGAGGGCCGTTCCGGCTCCTACTTGCGAGATCACTGGTGTTGGGTGGAGTTCGATTGCCTCGTGTAGTATTTTACATATACGCGCCTTTTCGTCTTTGCTTAGTACGTATTTGTTTCCCGTTGTTATTTTTAGCGTTGTACTGGTTAACACCGTCTCGAATCTTATCGCGTCGCGGTAGTCTAGCGCGTACACGTTCGGTTGATTTTTTGCTTCTGTGAACCAACGTATTTGAATTAGCTCGTCACCGTGGTGCACGTCGCGCAGCGCGTGGCACAAATAAAATTCATTAAATTCGTTTCTCACTGCGAGCGTATCGCCTTTGCTGAAAATTAGCGCGTTCACGTCCCGCTTTTTCTTTATTTTCCCGACTTCGCTCGAATTGTCGGGGCTCGATGACGATTGTCGTGCTTTCTTTCCTGCCGCCTCTTTGACTGCGCGTGTGCGGAAAATTCTGCCCGGTGGGGCGTCTGCATCTTCGTCCGGGTTTTCTTTTATTTGCTTGTCTGCTAGCGCGTATAGTTCGACTCGCGGCAGTTCTGGATTATCCTCACCTTCGCTTATCACCGGATTTCGTGATAGCGCGTCGGCGTTTGCGTTTTTCTTGCTCGGGCGATATATTATCGAAATCGTACCCGATCAGCGCCGCTTTTAATCGGATAAATCTTAGGTCCTGTTTCTTGGTTGTGTGAAAATGCTTAAGCGCCTCGTGGTCTGTGCAAATTGTGAATTTACGTCCGAATAAGTAATAGCGAAATTGATCTTTGGCAAATACTATCGCGAGGAGTTCCTTGTCGTACATCGGGTATTTTAATTCGCTGCCTTTCAGGCAGCGCGAAGCGTACGCGCAGGGCTGATCTGCTCCTAGCTTCCCTTGACTTAAAATAGCGCCCAACGCCCAGTCACTTGCATCGGTTGTTACGATGAATATTTGGTTTAAATCTGGGGCTTTTAGCACGGGTTCTTTTGACATCATTTCTCTCAACGTATTAAACGCTACTGTTTGCTCCGGGCCCCATATATACTCTGCCTCTTTTTGCAAGAGTTTTAATAACGTTTCGCTGAATACCATGAGGTCGTCGAGATAGATCTCGACTTCCTCCCCCTGCAGACCGGCCATAGCTAGGGACATAAAAGTGATTGTAGCTTCTTTAAGGCCCATCGCCATACGATTGAATTGCAACAGTTGATTTCCGTAATTACCGTCCGGCGCGGAAAATGCTGTGAGATGCGCGGATTCTGGGTGCATCTCGATTTGATGGTACCCTTGTTTAAGGTCCATCACCGTAATGTAATTCGCGGCCGCGAGATATTCAAGTATGTCGCTAGTAAACGGCAGCGGGTGGCAACTTCCTTCCGTTTCCTCATTGAGGGTACGAAAATCTGTTACTAGGCGAAACTTTTTGTTGCCTTGCGCATCGGGCTTTTTTTGGGACTATCCATAGCGACGATGAATAATTCGAGTTTGATGGTACTACAACGTTCAGCTCACGGAGCTTGGCTAGCTCTCGGAGCATGTACTCTTTTTTAGAGCCGGTGGGAATCTGAATCGCGCGTTTCTTATGACTTTATCAGATTTGAACATGATCTTATGTTGTAGTAAGTGAGTTGCCGGGAGTGGCTCACCTTCGAGGCCGAAAACTCCGGCGTAATCATTGACAACCGCCCGAATTAATTCGATTTCATCCGCGTTACAGCCTTCTGTGTCTGCTAACTGCAATACTTTTTCGACTCTCTCGCGTCTGGCTTTGTCGTCTGCCATTAGTTTATTGTTTAATGCACTTACTTCTTTATATTTTTCTTGCTGCTTTTCGCAGCCGAACATACGCCGCAAACTCGCTGTAAAATTCGCGATATTTTCAGCTGAGCCGTCCTCATCGGCTCGGCACAACGTATTATCCGCGATTGTTTCACAATCAAGTAACTCTATAACGGGGCTAGGTATTGTTATTTCAGACTCGCTTATGTTTATACATTCCGCGTAGACTCGGCCATTATTATTTTCAGCTACAAAATTGCCGAATAGTAGGTTAGGGTGTAGGTCCGTTAGTGGAACCCACCCGATTTTCGCATTATTATTTTGTACGCGCGCGCTTATAACCATCCTGACGAATTATCATAAACAATGTAAATCCAATCACACACGTGTACACATCCGTACACTAACGCGAGCACACACACACAAAATCGTATAGTCTGCTAACGCACAAGGGACACTAGCTTCTTTCACTGTGCTCTCTCCGACTCACACGCACACACGTCGAATGTGTAAATGACATTCGACGAAATTTTGATACTCGCGAATGATAAAGCTGAGGCAAAACTTATCACAGGATGTTTTGTTTTTTGCGCTTTATACTGTTGTCCTAGTCCACTCATCCCCCCACTAGCAAGACGTTTTTTATACTATATAAACCCTACGTTGACCTCAGGAGCTCAGTAGTCATGAGAGTAGTTGCATTAAATCAAGAGCTCGCAAGCATGTATAACATAGCCGAGGAGTCTTTACGCACTGTAGTGCTTCGCATCGCGGGCAATCTTCAAGCAAATAGTGTTGTTAGACGCAGGTGTACAAGAAGCTGGTGTCTACGCGTGAAACGCATGGTAGCGTGCCAATTATGGCGCGAGTTTTCACGTCTTTTACGATGCTGTGGACCACGGAAAATTGCACAGCTTCATTTTAAAAAATGCAACTTAGCTGTGCGATGCGCAGCAGAATTTTGTATGCAACAGAATTTTGCGCATTTACCTGTGTTGACGCGGTTAATGACAGCATTCGAGGAGAATAATGGTGAGTACAATTTTATTGATTGCAATTTTTCTGCACTATATCGCGTTGTCATTAATAAAAATCAAACAGCACTTGTACTTGGTAAACGGTGCCACAGCTGATAGCGTCGTCTGCTACTGCTGCTACAAGCTCTGTTTCATTCACTCGCGCGCGCGCGCATACACACATTCCTAACGCAGTGTCGTCTGCTCTTGCCGTAGAACGCGTTGACTGCTACGTATGACGCCTAGTGTTTTCAAGTCGTCTGCTTCAGCGCTAGGGATATTAGCTTCTTACATCTGTCATATTACATAGCATGCGATGCGTATTTTTTTATCATTACAGTAATATAACGTATAATTATAAAATCAAAGAATATACATCCGCTATATTCTATGACAGTGAGAATACCTTTTTTAAACAACTGTTTTTCTCACTATACTTCTTGCTTTTTTTATTAAAAAAAATGTGTAATCAAATATCGGTTAATATTTTGTTTTAATTCATTCGACATCAAAGAGATTTTAATATTCATGTGTTGTATGCATCACTACCTTCGAATACATATAACGTTTATTATAAACAGTAAGCTCTGTACTTTTAACATAAAAATGTTTTACATTTCAGCGTTAGAAAATTTGTTAGCCGACATAACCTCTGATGAAGATGATGATAATATTACAGAATACACATCAAGTGAATATGTTGAACCTACGTCATCGGATGAAGATGAGGAGGAGGAGGAGGAGGTGGAGGAGGAAGAAAGAGAGGCAAGTGAGACGGAAGAGGAGGATGTAGCGCAAGCGCTGAATGCTGTAGCCGATGTACAGTTTGTACTGGCTGAAATGGTGGGGGTGAGCGCTGCCGATGCACATGGAGAGGAGTTGCGGGCGGAGGAGAGCGAAGCCGTAAGGAGAGAAGCAGCAGCAGCAGCGGTGGCTGTGACGCCTGCAGCGGTGCGTCTTCAGGTGAATGAGGCGATGGAGGAGGAGGAGGAGGAAGATGAAGCAGTAGAGAGAGCGCAGAATGAGCACTAGAGCGGAAGAGGCTGAAGATGTACCTGCCAATAGGGATTCTCAGCGCATGGTTAATGTTGACCATCTTCTTGCCACATGTATAGAGCCAACAGCTGCTGCTAATAATATTCTACAGCGCTTGATGGAACGAGCAGCTGATGAAAGCGAGAATATTATTGAGTATGCGGAGCATCCACGTGTTAAAAGACGGCAACAAATCCTCGACTTTTTGGCCCGACCAGTAGAACCCGAAGAAATGCGGTACACAAGAAGAAGCGCTGGAGGATTGGTCACCGAGCATTTTTTTAACCAGGGAAATCCAAGAGATCGTCAAATTAATGAACGTGAGTATTATGCTGTATTTAAATATACATTTTTCTTGAAATAAATTCTTATTTTTAAATATTATTTAAGTTATTCGACGTGGTCTCGAAGGATTTGCAAAGTACCCCAGGGCTTTGAAACAAGATATCATGCGTATCATGTATGTTCGAAGAGCACAAGAAATACGTTGGTTTTTCAATGCTTGTAAAGATAAAAATTCCATACTGTTAGACACTGAAAATTTACCTGAAGTGTTTAATCGTCTGGGACAGAGTTTTCAGGGCCACCAGAAGAATAATTTAAAAATAAGAAAGTGTAAAATAGGGTATTCAAATATTTTGTATTCAATAAATTTTTTCAGAACATAATCACTCTGACGATTCATCTTGTTCTTCTTCTACAACCATTTTTCCCTTATCTACATCATCTTCGAACACCAATACTTCTGTAGAATCGCAGGATTACGAGGCCGATGAAAGTGATTTTTCTATTCAAGTTGGTAGAGGACAAAGAAGAAGAATTGAAAATTCAAGCAGCAATAATGATGATTTGTCTGACTACGAGCAAGAGGATAATCAGCCCAGTGAGGAGAATAAGGAGGCGGAGGAGGAGGAGATCAGCGAGGAGGATGAGGAGAGAAGCGAAACAGACGATAATATGGATTATCTAGGAATCGATGAGGAAAGAGAGGATGAGGATATCCAGCCTCCTGGTAATCGTTTTGATATTATCCAACAAAATTCGCATTATATATCTAAGTATAAAATAGAAGGTAGACGTATTGTGCTAAAAATAAGATCTCCACCGAAGGATGGATCTATAAATCCGATAGTTTGGTTGGAGTTAGTTATTCGCGATATTTATTCTTATATAATTTCATTATGTAATGAAAACGACATGATTGGCGTCTCCGTTAGAAGTTTAAATTTTGCACGAGGCCCGGGTGGGTTATCTTTACAATTAGTAAATAATTTTTTTTACAATGATTTATGGAATTTAATAAGCGGATTAGCTCAGAGTAATGAGGATTTTCAAATAGATGATAGCTTTATTTTAACATTAACACTTGTTAATATACCTAATGGTGGCCGAGGTGGAAGTAGAAAGAGGATGACTGTTGATAGCTTATCTCAGAGATCGGGTGTATCTATAAGAAATAACGATAATTTATGCTTGCCAAGAGCTTTAATTGTCGGGGAGGCTTATATGATGTATAAAAAATTCTTTTCAAACGAAGCCATTGATACTTGGAATATTGTCAGAGATAGCAGACGTGGTATGCAAAAAGAGCGCGCAAATCTCCTTACTATTAATGCAAACGTCGTAATTCCTGCAAACGGGTGCGGTATACGAGAAATAGAGACGTATCAGCGGTATTATGTTGCAAAAAATATCGCTATTGTAATAAATGCATGTATATATGTATGTAATAAAGATACGATAGTTTATCTTTTGGAAGTGGAGAACCGCCCTTTTACGATGGAAGACCTCTGTTAAATTCAAATTCTTTTGACGTTATAAATCTTTTGTACGACGCGCGAAGGCGTCATTTCGATACAATATTAAATTTAACCGGTGCTGCACGCAATCGTTTTTTCTGCGAACATTGTAATAAAAGCTATAGATACGTAGATGAGCATAGATGCACAGCCAAATGTGACAGGTGTTTTTGTGCGCCAACGTGTAATTCTAATATAGATATTATAAAGTGTGTAGAATGTAACCGAGAATTTTACGGACAAATATGTTTCGACCGTCACAAAATAGATGGGTCATACAAAAAAAAAATATATGCGATGTAGTAAAAGTTTGTAATATGTGTTGCAAACGAATTAATATCTACAAGTCAAAGCACGAGTGTGGAATCAATTGGTGCAACTTATGTCGCGAAAAACATGATGTAAATCAGCTCTGTTATATTCAACCCATTGGACGTAATGTTAACGCACAGATTAATCGTAAATCCCCAAAGAAAAACTTATTTGTTTTTTATGACTTTGAGACGCGTCAAGATTCTGCTTACCGTGAACATACAGAGATAAAAATACACATTCCAAATCTATGTGTTGTACAACAGGTTTGCGATGATTGCATGGATGATGAAAATATAAATATACTATGCCATACGTGTGGTGTAAGAGAGCATCTATTTCACGATGATCCAGTTAAACAATTAATAGGTTTGACAGTATGCGAGAAAACTACCTTCGGTCAAATAATTTGTATTGCTCATAACTCTCGTGGGTTTGATGCGCAATTTATTTTGAGAGAAATGGTTGAAAATACCTCAATAGTACCGAACGTAATATTGAATGGACAAAATATGCTTCAATGCGGGCGAACAAAATTTATTGATAGCTTAAACTATTTTCACATGAAAAGTGCTTTACCACAAACCTTTTCTCTACCGCCAGCTAGCAAAAAAGGATATTTTCCTCATCTATTCAATACTTTAGATAATCAAAATTATGTTGGGGCTTTACCCGAAGCATTGTTCTATGCGCCTAATGCCATGTCGACGTCTGAGAGGGAAAAGTTTATTGTATGGTATGAGGAGAACTGAAATACTTATGAGTTTGATTTTCAACGTGAAATACTCGATTATTGCCGTATGGATGTAGAAATTTTAAGACTTGCATGCATGGCTTTTCGGAAAATTTTCATTAAGTGCGGGAATACTTGTCCGTTTACAGAGGCAACGACCATAGCTTCTGCATGCTCCATCGGGTATAGAAAAAAATTCTTACGCAAAAAAACTATCGGTATCATTCCAGCAGGTGGATATCGACGCGCTGATAATCATTCGCAAAAGTCAATAAAGTGGCTGTTACAGTGTGAACGTGAGATTGGTCGGGAAATCATACACGCGGGTAGAGCACGTGAATTTATGCTTCCAGAAGGGTTTCGTGTAGATGGCTATATACCTCCGGAAAATGATAATGCTAAAGGTATTGTCTTTGAATATCAAGGCTGTTACAAACGACGAGATAAAATAATGTCATACGGCAGAACTATGGATGAGTCGTACGAGAATACTTTTCGGAAAATTCAAAAAATAAAAGCCCTGGGTTACGAAGTTCGAGAGATATGGGAATGTACTTTTGATCGGATAAAAGCAGAGAATCGCGAAATCTACTAATATGTAACACAGCATCCTTTTATGAGTCGTATAACGTTGAATCCGCGCGCTGCTTTTTTTTGGAGTTAGAACGGAAAATATAGTTACTGAGTACACGATCGGAAATAACGAAAAAATTCAATATACAGATATATGCTCTCTTTATCCGTACGTGTGTAAAAGAGGTCGATTTCCCGTGGGACATCCGCGAATTTTAATTGGTGAAGACTGCAACGAATTAACGCAGGGGAATAACAATAATCACAACAATATTGAAAGATTAGTTAAATGTAGTATCTTACCACCGTGCGACCTGCACATTGCACTCTTACCAATTAAAATGCACGGACGTCTTCTTTTTGCTCTTTGCCGCTCATGCTGCGAAGAAATGCAGCAGTGTGACTGCAATCACGAAGTCCCAAAAATGCGTGAATTCACGGGCACCTGGGTTGCTGATGAGTTGCGTAAAGCTGTTGAACTCGGTTACAGTATTACGAAAATTTATATTATTTGGCAATATGAAAATGACACAATATAATCAAATTTATGGTAGCGGAGGTCTTTTTGCTGAATACGTAAATACTTTCTTAAAAATCAAGCAAGAGGCTAGCAGATGGCCCTCAGGGTGTACTGATGAAGAAACTAAATTACAATACATTGAACAGTATAGACTCGATGAGGGTATAACTTTGGATAAAAATAATATCGAAAAAAATTCAGGGTTACGAGCTGTTGCTAAGCTCTGCTTAAATTCGTTTTGGGGTAAGTTTGGACAACGGAGTAATTTGAAGCAAACTGAAGTTGTAAAATCACGTGAATCTCTTTTAAAACTTCTTACTTGTCCGGAAAGAGATGTTGATGATATACTAGCAATTAATGATGAGATACTGTACGTGAATTGGCAATACAAGGCTGTCACTCCTGCCCCGCATACGAGTGTCGTGATTACGGCTTACACCACTGCTCAAGCACGTTTAGAACTATATAATTACTTGAGAAGGTTGGATGATCGTGTTCTTTATTATGACACAGATTCTTGTATATTTGTTTTGCATGACGATGCTTCGGATGAGTATAAGCAATTGGCTCTAAACTAGGTGATATGACAGATGAACTTTGTGGTTATGGTGAGAATACGTATATAAGTAATTTTGTTTCGGGAGGACCAAAGTTTTACGCTTACACAGCTGTAACACCCAATAAAGATGATAAAATTGAATGTTGTATAGTAAAAGGTATCTCATTAAACTTCTCAAACGGTGTAAAAATTAATTTTGATAGCATTAAGAATTTGATTAACGATGC
>QLYP01000783.1:31073-50961 GCA_016647725.1 Nasonia giraulti
TTTTAAAAAAGAGCTTGAATTTAAGCGCTAGTGGGTTAAAAATGGTTGTTCAGGTAAAATGTTGTCTATATGCTTGCTAGTAGAAAAAATTATTGCCTATCAATTATGGCTGTTTTTTGACCTTTCTTCATTGCCTATGTATATAGCTAATAAAACCATTAAAATGTTAATCTAAATTTTGAAAGCGAAAGTTGAAGAAAAGAGCTTTGATTTGAGGATCAGATGGTTAAAATTGACTGCTCGGATCAAAAGTTATAAGGATTTTAGAAATGAGAAAAATTGCTAATTTTCGTAAAAAATAGAGATATTTATGATTTTTTGCTGCTTTTAAATGTAGACAAATTTTTATCCAAGCAACAATTTCTAACCCACCGGGGCTCAAAGTACAGATCTTTTCTCATACTTTGGTCCTACGAGTATGTTTTTTCCGTTCATGATCTCGGACTGTTCGGCAACAAAAATAAGTAAGAATGTTATTATTCCCATCCATATTTTTAGAATAAAGTTTTTGTGGGCAAAAGTGGTGGGATAACCCTGGTTTCTCAAAAAAAAAACTCAACTTGAACATGGGCTGACTATGTATGCGTGAATAAGTGAGCTCGGGTAACTTCGGGCATCTCCGCCGCGCAGACTCTGTACATACTTATGTTTCTTATACGGCTTCCACAGACTGACAACACTTACGACAAGAGAGACACGTTTGTCTCTTGTGATATTATTTATTTAATTTTTATAGTATGAACATTAAGTTTTTTCGACTGCTGCGCAACAATTATATTAATGATTTCCATATTTTGTAAACATTTTTATACATTTATAATTTTTCTGTTTTAATAAAGGCTTGAAGAGGTCCCCACCAGGGACGAAACGTTGCCGTTTATTTATGAATTTGAGTTTTTTTTTGAGAAACCAGGGTTATCCCACCACTTTTGCCCACAAAAACTTTATTCTAAAAAAATAAGTATTTCGAAATCTCGGGAATGTAAGGTTTTTTGTGTTCTGGTTGGCCTAAGGAACCCAAAAATGTTGGCTCGGTAGGTCTGCCTTCAAATAGCCTATTATGACAATATTATAATAATATTTATGCAGACTTTACGCTTCCTGAGTCGATTTGGACGTAGTAAAACTCTCAACTATATCTATACGCGAAATCGAGCTAGAACATTGTTATTTATATTTTTTCCAGTATCAGGGGGCGCGATAGCGCCGCTTTGGCAAGAAAAAGTACAAAGTACGATTTGTCGACGGCGCGACCCTATATACTTTGAAATTAGGTGTTCCTAACCTTCAAAAAAATCTCGATTGCATTTAAATCCGTATTATTGCGCGTATGCGCAATCTGTTGGTATCTATTTAAATATATTATCCTAATTTTTCATGTATAAAAGTTTCATTCAAGAATATTAAGTTATTAACTTAATATTGCAAGTTGAAAATTTGCTCGGTATATTTCATTTTGTTCAGTTTCCATCCTCTCCCGATATTTTTCGTCTCCTCCGGTCACGTGACTTCCGGTGAGTATATTTGGTATCATATACACCAGTGGTTACAGTAGTTCATCTACTTTACCGACATTCGTCTGCTACTCGGCGACACGCGATTATAATATGCTTGTAATGCTATGCGTATATATGCATATATTGGTATACGATTCTATGCGCGATGCGATCAATGTCTGAACCAATAGTAGCTTGTTGTCTATCGAATAGATCAAGATTTAATGAAGTGCAATAGCAAGAACAATATGCTTTGTAAAAGATGTAAAATCTCTCAAAAAAAACTTTTTTCAAAAGTGAAAATCATGGCAAGAAAAAGGCTAATAAACGTAGTGAAATCTGTAAATATAAAAATATCAAGTAAATTTGATTTTGCTATACGCATCAAGATATGAAATTAAAGTTAAAATTATGTTTTCCCAAAAAATGATATTTTAATGCGTATAGCAAAAAAACATTTACTTGACATTTTTATATTTAGAGATTTCACTACGTTTATTAGCCTTTTTCTTGCCAAGATTTTCACTTTTTAGATAATACGAGCATTTTCCAGTATGGATAAAGCAAGATCCTTAAAAATATAGAAAATATTTACTCTTATAAAAAGAGATTCTCGAATGTTCGTCGATAATTTAGTTGGGAAAAGATTTTAATAATTCAATGAACTAAACGTCGATTATATTTGTTTCTCTACATTTCAGACATCTTAGCATCTCTTTTAAAGAGAGATCGAAAGATTTATGAGGCATAGGCATATGCGTTATCAAGATAGATTTAATAGTAACTGATGAGAGCGTTAGATTTTATGAAGAAAGTATGAGTTGCGATGGTACAATGGCTGCGCCACGATTACAGGGGGCTGTTTTAGGAGCAAATCCATATAATATTACATTACGATACATGTGACTTAAGTAACACTTCTGTACAGCGTATTGAGGACCTCACGCCGTGCAAAAAAGTGCTACTTAGGTCACGAGTTTCGAATAGAATTTTACAGCCAACGAGCTAAAATTATCCATACTGAGGGCAACTTTTTGCATACTCATAAAATCCACGTTTTACATTTATGTAGATAACTTTTTAATATTTGTATTGGAACTGATATCGTGTCAATTAAAAGTGATGCCCGAAATAGCTAAGGGTATCCATACTGGGCGCATCTCCCTTATGCCTATCAATTATGGATGTTTTTTGACCTTTTTGATTGCCATTTCCCAATAAGGTGGTAGGCATTTTTATTATTCATGTTTGTCAAAATATGCGTAAAATATTCTTTTATTCATACAGATATAAGCACCGATACATGATCCCTTATGACGACTACATTCCAACTAACTCACTCGACTTACACTACCGCTTTTATATCCACTCTTCATTTAGCGCAGTTTTACAATTCAGCATTCTATGCTGCTCATTTCATTGCACTGCTTAGCTGTGCTATTCTTTCCAGTGTATTGCACTGCTTAGTCGACATACGCTTGACAAAAAAAATTTAATATTTCAACACATCTCCTTAAGTTTATGCGTCAAGACTTATGAAACAATTCTTAATGCTTTTCTAAATTTTTCGTGGCAATAATATCAACATGTCGACTTCTGACTATTATATCATTTATTAAAATTCTGTATCCAGCATGATCATATCCTAATAAAATTCCGACGTCGGCTTTTCTATCTCATTTCGTATTTCTTTTTATTTCTGGTACTCTTACAAAGACTTTACTACCGTACTATCGCAAATTACTAATATTAGGTTTCTTATTAAAGAATATTTAAAAAGGAGTTGTATTTTAATTGTATTTGTAATTGTTCTATTTTTCAAATAAGCTGCTGCTTTAACTACTTCTGGCCAATATTTACGATTTACTTTAGCTTCATAAAATAAACATCTAGCTGAATTCATTATCGTTCTATTATATCTTTCGGCTGTTCCGTTCAACTCATGTATATATGGAGGACAAGGTTCCAGCAATATTCCTTTATCTCTTATATCATTATAAACGTCTCTATTTAAATATTCTTTTCCGTTATCGCATCTCAATCTTTTTATCTTTTTCTCGGTAATATTTTCAATTTTATTAATATATTCGATAAAACATTCACATACTTATGATTTTAATTTTATTGTATAAATCAACGCGCATTTACTATAATCATCAATAAATGTTGAGAGCCATCAAAACCTGTAGTGGCCTATTCAAATGTGTATGCACTAATTATAGAATCTCGGTAGCTCTAGTTCTTTTATTTTCAAAAGGTAGATTATGCATTTTATTTTGCATACACATACCGCATTTCAACATTACTGGCTCTAATTTTTCTGGCATACCTTCAACTAACTTATTTTTGCACATGTTTTCTAAATACTTAAAATTGACATGACCTAACATTCTATGATATCTTTCTTTCTGTGTTTCATTTACTTTATTTCCCTCGGAAATGTAGCATTCTTTTCTACAAAAAAAAACTACTTATTTTATAAAATCCATGCTCCTTGTAAGCTACTGCAATTAAATTGTTTTGCCTATTATATACTTTCGACGTATTTTCAACAGAGTTGATTTTATTTTCATTCGTTATTTTTGCAAAACTTAACAAATTTTTATCCATTTCTTTAACGTAAAATACATTGGATATTTTTATTCTGTTTGACATTCCATTCACGTTAAAATAAGTTAAAATGTTTCCGACCTTGGTACCTTTCAAAATTCTACCGTCGCCGATTTTTACATTAATTGGTTTCTCTAAGATTATAGATTCGCAAAAATAGGATTCATCATTTATTATGTGGTCTGAGCAGCCACTGTCTAATATCCAATCTATTTTATTCGTATCGCAAGCATAATTTTCGAATCGCTCTCATCGCCACGCTTCACCTCTGTTAAAAATTAAGCCGTTGTAACTTGATCGCTGACGTTTTCGCTATACCTGACGTCGTGTTGTCTTGCTGCGTTGCTGTGTTGACCTCCCCGGCCTCTGACGTAGTAGCCTCGCTGTCCACCTCTGTCTCCGCGGCCTCGGAACTGCTGTGGCTGCTGTTGCTGCTGTGGATACCGTGCACCTCCTTGCCAATGTGTTCCACCTCTCCTGTTTCTTCCTCGGGTCCAGGAGTTTTTGCATTCCTGCTTATAGTGTCCAAATTGTCCACATATATAGCAATTTTTATCTTTATTTTGTTCAGCTTGAAAAAAGCTAGTTTTCTTCTTTCCGCTGTCATTACTTGTATTTCGGCTTTCCCACATGCTTATTTTATTTTGTTTAATTTCACAATTTCTGGTAATGTTCTCAGCATATAGTTTAACTTTTCTCGTTCATCACCTTTTCTACCAGCATTCTTTAACGCATTAATCGTTTATAGGCACGACCATGTGCAGACTCGCCCTGCGAATGTTGCGCGCACGCTCATCCCGTGTCGTGCGGATTAGCCTTCACACGTATTTACATGTGCGAGATTCGTGTCTCGTCACAACATGTAACCATTGACATTAGAGGTTATGCTATCCTTGTTGGCCTTATAAAAATTGTACATATAGATATAGATCTATGCATAAAAGTTACTGTGGCTGAGAGCGCCCCACGCTGCTCATGATGGTCTTCATGAACAGTAGTGCATTTTTTTGACCTAACGCTCTGAAGTTAGCTCGTAAGCTTGAATTCGGAATAAGGCCGTTACCGGTCACAGTCAAAAAGGAACAGGAAATAGATATACAGCTTAGATAACAGCTCGTTGTTCATAACATATATAGATATACTAACCAATATTATCTTCTTGTATATGTCCCTGTATCTGTATTTGTTCCCTGTTCTTTTTCTCCTGTAACGGCCCCAACGGGCTTTATGCATAGGTAAGTATAACTATAGATATAAGAAACAGCTAGCTGTTCCTTATATCTGTATCTGTTCCCTGTTGTGGATATAGGTTGATTTATTTTACTTTTATATTACACACACGCGCGCGCACACACACAAAAAAAGCTAATAAATAATAAATATAGTAGTTATATTTTTTTTGCAAATCTGATGACAGATTCGTAATCAGCGCACTCGAAAACCTTATATTACATATTTTTTACGGCCCATTCCTATGTTTCAAAAAAGTAGGTCCCTTAAATGTTGGGGAATCACCTTTATACTCTTCCCTTTCGCTCTGTGTATTAATAGGAGTTATAGTTGGTCCATCTGCCCAGACAAGATTCAAATTGTTCACTCCTTGATTAATTGCATTATTTGACTGTTTTAGTATAACAATCATTTTGTATTTCAGGCAGTACTATGTTATTTAACGATCGTCGAAGAATTACAAGCTCAGAGAAACGTGAAAAAAAGAAACCCACCCATCCGCAGTCATGAGAAAAAGGCTGCATAGAACGGCTGCAAGAAATATTACAAATATACGTTGCTAAAAGGCTCTTCACAGCTCTACAAAAATAGTGCAAAAAATTATTTTTGCGTGTTTTTATTCGATAACAATAATAACTGCGAGGATGATGTGAAATAAATTGATCTATGCGAATATCAGTAAAATAATTTTTCAAATCGCCAAGCAAAGATTGTTCCATACATATGCTGTTGATATTGATCTTCACCATAAAGTGTATAATGCATATGCCAGAAAAGATTAGATCGTTGATTTTGTTGTGCCAAAGGCCTCTTGCAATTCAGAATTAATTTGCATGACGTATTTTCAGTTGGAGGGCCTCTTAAAGATCAGCAGGCTAAGGCTTCATTAGAGGCATATTAGAAAACCCTTTAGCCAAGGCCAGAAGTCGTCTAAAATCCTTTAAGGGGGCCCAACCCCTTTGAATCCTGAAAAAAAGAATTTGAGTAAAAATGACAAAATTAAAGTAAACCATTTAAAATTTATTGATTTAGTGATATTTAGTATAAATACCTTTACCATACTAAAACCTTAATTATCCATTCTGGCCCATTGTGGCACTCGGTGCAATGGTTTGTGAAATTTTTCACTGTCCGTAGGATTCCAAGTAAACGAATAGTTCATTTGGGCTAAAATATAAGGAGGATACTTTGTACATCTGTAGTTTTGGCATGAATGCAGGGATTTTCATTTAAATGCTTAAAAATGGCGAAAGTTTGCTTATTATGTCTCCTTTTTGTATATAACAGTACATTACACAACTAGGGGCAAAAGTTTGCTTTTTCAAGCGAGGATGATGATTGAACCCCTTGTTGTGTACCGTGCGTTTTATAATGTGTACATTGATAACGCTTCTTCTAGCCTTCCAGAAAAAGCAAGTCCAGTATCTCATAGTAGAATTTTGTTGTAAATCTGAATTGTGTTCAATGTTACATGGACCGATAGTATATACATACATATATGAACTGTGTCACACACATACAAACACGAAAATGCAAATATCTGAGGCGAAAGTGTTTTATCCTTGGATGCGAAAGTGAGTACTTTCGCCCCTAGGAAAAAAAATACTTTTACCTCAGATATATGTATATATGCATGTGTGGGTGTGTTTATACGTATGTATACGCACAAAAACATTAAAAACGCCTTTTGCCTTAGGCTTGAAAAACTCTACTTTTGCTCCACTTTTTCGTAGGCGAGAAGCGCGTTTTTGATGCACGTGTTATGAAAAACATTTTCTAAACATTCAGATTAAAATCCCTGCATTCATACCAAAACTACAGGTGTACAAAGTATCCTTCTTGAATTTGAGTCCAAAAGAACCATTTGTTCACTTGGAATTCTACGGACAGTGAAAAAATTCACAAAACGTTGTACTGAGTGTTACAATGGCCCAGCAGGGATAATTAAGGTTTTAGTATGGTAAAGGTATTTTATACTAAATATCACTAAAATAAATTTTAAATGATTTACTTTAATTTTGTCATTTTTACTCATAATTCTTTTTTCCAGGATTTAAAGGTGTTGTATCCCCTTAAACTTTCTAAGGTAACGAAATCTCATCTGTAGGAAATCGACGCGCGCGCGGACACTGTAAGTTCATGTCAATAGCTACTGCGCGATTAATAGACTATCGAATCGGCTGCAGACGCCGACGCCAAGGCTCGCTGCCACCGAGTCGTTCGCTCGTCTCCAGCACAAGCCGCGAATGCGAATCCGTCCTCTCGCGACACGCATAACATTGTAATATCTTGAGAGAATATAGACCACTTTACAATAGCATACGAATGCATGCCTATTTATTCCTTGATCTGATTGCGTCCTTCCGACGAACCCGGTAGAGTAAAGCCGGTTATCGCGACGCAGCAACAGGGCGCGCGCTTAGCCGAAAACTCTATACACGAAGAAAGTTGTACACCGAGGCGTCCCGGCTGCATTGTACGGAGTCGGCATTGAACCGACGGCTAACGTCCGTCATCGACTCCAGTATAATCGAGGTATAGCCGTGCGGAAAGTCAAGAGTGAGTAATCCTCCTCGTTGACGCGACAGCATCATCGCGGCTGTCGCGCTAAAACCCAGTTGCCCCGGGACAATATCTTAAACACATTTTTAAATATTTTGTAATAATATTTATATGATATTTTGTAAATATTGCTAAGATATATTTTAATTACGTTTAGAAAAAATATAGGAATAAAATATTATAAAAAATGTTATAAAAATTATAAAATAATAATTTTTAAACATATTTTAAAAGGCTAGTGAAAATTTTTAAATGAATATTAAATTACGAGATTTTGATACATTTTCTTTTCAAGATTTTAAAATACTAGGATGAAGGCGCGCTTCGCGCGCTCTTGATTCTATCTCTGTCTAATAACACTGGTAGAAAATCTATTATAAGTGTTGGGTGGCACACTAACGTCTGCTAATATTTTATAAGCATATAACATGTTAGTAAATCCCTCAAAACTATTTTTTAATAAATATATTAATAATGCTCAATGTCGTCATCATTGGTTTGAATAGTGAATTTGAAGAAAAGTTGAGTATAAGAGTCAGTGGGTTTGTCTATCATTACAATGCCATTTATTTGCATTATAAAAAAGCTATACAACTGAAAATTTACACAGATACTTACTATGCTACCTAGAAAACATGTAACCTACATGATTATGATTTAACTGTTTTCATTCATATTTTTACATCTAGGGCAATATGAATTTTTTAATTTAGCTTATCAAATTTTGCTTGCAGACAGTTACACAGAAACTACCATCTCTAGCACACTGTATTTCTCGTTTCCAGTGTATCTTTACACGAAGAAAGTGATAAGTATTTTAGTTTTTTGTCAAGACATTAATTAGAATTTTGACTTTTAACAGTTGTGAGAGATTTTGAGACCGATACCTGTTTTTTCTTATTCGAAAACTAACAGGTCTAGAAAGCTCATATTTTGCATATAGATTTATTTTGTGATTGTGGAAAGATATTTAAAGTTGAATCAACGTTAACTGAAATACTTTTGTGTTCGACTACAACAGCCATGATAATTATTTAGTCGTATAGCATGAGTTTGTATTCACATCAGTGTCGGAGTCGAAATCAGAAGTTTTTCAAGGTCGATTCAACTTTAAATATCTTTTCATAATCCCAAAAGAAATCTATATGCAAAATATGAGCTCTCTAGACCTGTTAGTTTTTGAATGAAATAAAATGCAAAAATGGAGAAACAGCTATCGGTCTCAAAATCTCTCACAACTGTTAAAAGCAAAAATTCTAATTACCTAAAACCTTGACAAAAAAGCCAAAACATTTATCACTTTCTCCATGTAAAAATATGTTAGAAACCAGAAATACAATGTGCTAAAGATAGTTTCTGCGTAACTGGTTAAAAGTAAAATTTGACCTGCTCAATTAAAAAATTCGCATGAGCCTGGATGTGAAAATATGAACGAAAACAGTTAAATCAGAATCATCTAGGTTACATATTTCTAGGTAACATGTCTAGTAGCCTTTTTACAATTCAAAGAGCATTGTATAATGAGACTTAAACATACTGACACGGATACTGAACTTTTCTTTAAACTCACCTCTCAAACCTCACCGAGGGCGACTTTGGGCAGAGAGACACAGTCTATCTTCAAAATCTTTATTCTTTTAATTGAACTTCTCACTGACATTTAAAAAAAAACTAAATAATATTCATACGCTTTATTACTACTTCAAATAGGGTTAGGGTGCCACTTTTCAATACACATGTTGTAATACTACACACTCTTGGTAATGATTAATTTTTACTAAAATTTCTTGCCAGTTATATTAGACATATTTTATCTGTTATCAAGGTTTCCACAATTCATTTTAAACACCTTAAACATTTCTACCAGGGTTATGCATTATGGCTGTTTTAAGGGTTATGAATTTAAAGCGCGGTTCTGATCTCGTTGCCTAGGCAACCAACCAGCGACCAATCAGAATCACGTCTTAAATGCTTCACAACAAAGGCCATCATTTTTTAAAGAGAGCATTTTATAAAAATTATTTAGATAACTTTTTTATTTGGCAGAAGCAACTTAGACTGATAAAATATTTTGATACATTTTCACAATCTTTCCAAGTCATATAACTCAGCATTATTTTACAATATTCATAAAACAATTTTAAAAAATATAAAATTATTAGATTAATATATATTTTCTTAGAAATATTTCAAAATAATTTATAAACATTTTAGGGGTACTTTTTTCTATTCAAGTCGGGATAAGTAAGAGAATACATTCGGGTAATGCATGATTTTTTGCTTCCTCCTAGAGGAAGCTTTGTAATAGTAAAATTTTGAATTTCTTCAAAACTTCTAGATAATACTTTTTGGTGTGTTAGAAGTTCAAATCAAGTGTTATTAGAAAATGTCCGAATGGATGTGTGTGTGTGTGTGTGTAATATAAATCAACCTATATCCACAACAGGGAACATATACAGATACAAGGAATAGCTCGCTGTTCCTTATATCTATAGTCATACTTACCTATGCATAAGGCCCGTTGGGGCCGATACAGGCGAAAAAGAAGAGGAAACAAATTCAGATACAGGAACAGATACAAGAAGATAACATTGGTTAATATATCTACATATGTGAGGAACAGCGAGCTGTTATCTAAGCTGTATATCTGTTTCCTGTTCCTTTTTTACTGTGACCGGTAACGGCCTTAATCCGAATTCAAGCTAACGAGCTCACTTCAGAGTGTAAGGTCGAAAAAAATGCGCTACTGTTCATGAAGACTAGAGACCAACATGAGCACCAGGGGGCGCTCTCAGCCACAGTAACTTTTATGTATAGATCTATATCTATATGTACAATTTTCATAAGGCCAACAAGGATAACATAACCTCTAATGTCAATGTTTACATGCCATTTATTGGATCTGATAAAATCTAATATTTAAAAGTTCCAGTGAAATTTATAATATAAAAATACTATAAATATATAATATAAATATATACAATAAAAATAGTACTATATATACTATAAATATATACTATAAAAACAGTGTGATATAATAAATTTATAGTCTGTGCATAATGGACTGTTACAATGCCGCTACCCTAAGCGGGTCTTGGGCGTTGTCGTCCAGATCGGACGAGTGGGTGCCTATCACCACTATACAGTGCGTCCTCAGGTTGCGGATAGAGGAACAGCCCCTGAGAAAGAGGTTAGCTGCGAATAAATTGAATAAGCAGCCGCGGACAGCCGATAGGAACAGGCGTGGGTGTGATGAGCCCACACTGTTGAACGCATTCATCTAGAAACACTACGCAAGCACCACAACAAAAAACACTTATCTCTTATCACTTAATCTATCTCTTTCATCACACATTACAAAAATGGGCAAAAAACCCTGCTGCCGAGGAGGATGCGGGAGCGATGACAACTGCCCCGAAAGGGGATATGTAGAATGATTCGTCACCTGGTCTTACGCCGTAACGATGCCAGCGAAGGCGCGCTGCCATGCAGGTGGGCATTAGGATGCGAGAATGAAACCGCAGTGTGTCTGACGACGAGTTGACACTGTCCTCGTCAAAGACGGAAAGCTCTCATACATAGTTCTAGAGAGGTATGGGGGTTATCACCTCTAGAATGGTAGACTCACCTGCGATCGGAACAGGATCCAAAGCGCGCAGGTTTAACATACTATCATGGCTCAAAAAAATCAAAACCAAACCAAAAGGGATTTAAGGGTCGGAACCTGGATTGTTCGCAGTCTATACAGAGCAGGCGCGTTTAAAGAAATCATAAAGGAAGCTGATAGGTACAATCTAGATTTGGTAGCAATACAGGAATCGCGGAGGCCAGATGGCGGAGTACTGGCATCGGGTAACTTCACGTACCTGTATGGGGCCGGGAGCGGGGGATCCCTAGACATCGGATTTCTCGTAAGCAAAAGCATCATACATTCGGTTAAAAGTTTCAAATCCGTCAATGATAGGCTCTCGTACATAATCATCGAAGGTGAATGGTATATATATATATATATATATATATATATATATATATATATATGTATTTATTAATGTCCACTGTCCTACGGAGGACAAAGAAGAAGAAGCTGAGGATCTCTATTACGAAACTTTAGAGCAGGTAATCTATCAGTTCGCATCTTACGACACAAGAATAGTATTAGGCGATTTCAATACTAAAATGGGTAGGGAGGAAATGTTTAGGCATACTATAGGGAAGGGAAGCCTGCACGAAGCCAGCAACGATAACGTTATTAGGGTCATAAATTTCGCGGCAGCAAAAGATCTTATAATCAAAACTACGTTTTTTAGGCACAAGGACATACACAAAGCAACGTGGACAATGCCGGACGGGGCCACACAGAACCAAATTGATCATTTTCTCATTGAAAAAAGACGTCATACTAACGTTCTCGACGTAAGGGCTCATAGAGGGGCAGATAGCGACTCGGACCACTTCCTAGTGGTAGCCAAATTAAGAGATAGATTAGTAGCGAATCAAAATAGTAAGCGAACAAACAAGAAAGCTTCGATATTGAAAAGCTACGATATAGAACAGAGCAAATTAGGTACCAGATAGAAATTAGTAACAGTTTTCAGGCACTCGAAGAAGCAAACATATCGCCGGAGGGGAATGACGAACCGAATAGCTTATGGAGGGACATCGAAAAAACGGTAAAAGAGACCGCGAACAAGGTAAAAAGAAAAAGCCAAAGAGCAAACCATAGTTTGACAGTAGGTAGGTACTAGGCCGGTGCTGCACCATTTACCTACCTTCGGTAAGGTAGATCTCTAACCCAAGTTACCGATCGAGTAACCCAAGTTATCGACCGGGTTGATGGCCGAATCCCCGAGGGGGTATAAGTTTTAGATAGGACCCAAGACTGGGAATCCTAAAGGTGAAAATTAATTCAATACAAAAAAAATTGAAAAAAAAAATTTTTTATTTAACTTTTTTTTTAATTTTTTTTTAAAGATATTCTCAGAATCTCTTGTATCCTTCTCGCTCAGGTAGAGAGCGTGTGTTGCTGGAGTACTTCTCGGTCAGCTTACTTTTCTTCTCATCTGCTTCTTGTCGGTTCTGAGAAGTATCCTTATTTTCACAATCAAGAAGTGAAGTATACGACGTTGCTCTTCTTTTCTCGATCCATGTCTCTCTATGGATGCTGGGAGAATCACAGAGTATTTATAGGTGTCCAATCCATGTAAACGTTGTCCAGGTAGAATTTTTTCATCATTATAACGTTGCGGAGTGCGCATGTGGCTTTGAACGCCCCTTTGTGATTGGTACAGATCGTCACCAACTTTGGCTGGTCCACACAGGAAAATCCTAATTTTTCGATGTCTCGGAATTTAAAGCGCTCCAACCACTCACTTTTCACTGGTCCAATCACAAATATTTTCGTGGCGTCTCGTAAAGTTGATCGAAGAATATCTCTGATTTGAGTATAGAGTAGATTACCCGAAGTCCAAGGTACGCCATGACAGCTGCGCTCGAGCCATGAATTTTCCTTTCTGTATTTGTCCGAGAGTCTGCGCCAGGGAAATGGTTCCTTGAATAGCCAGACTAGAGGTTCGCCGTGTAGCGGCGCTATCGCCAACTCTTTGAGGATGAAGTCGTCCACAAGTTGCTTGAAGCCCTGCATGTCCACCATGAACTCCATCTCTCTCGAAGTGACTCAGACAAGTTTCTTTACGTCTCCACTCACAGGATTGTACTGCACAATGCGATCGTGCAGTATCAAACAGTAAGCTGACGTTCCAGCTGGGAAATTGTTTCTCGCTTCGAATTCTAGACGAACGTCCACTGGAGCGCTCTTCAATGACTCGGTCTGCTTGGAGTAGTCTATCACAGTGAGAGGCAAGTGCGTGATGTAGTCAGATTTATTCAGTACAGGCTCGGCCTGTTTCTCGTAGTACGCACTCTGGAAGATGGTGTACATTTCGTAGAGTACAGCTGCTCCATTTTCGAGGAGAATCTCGTTGCCGTGCAACTTGCACGCACGGAGATCACCGTGCGGAAACCCATGTACATCGGTCTCTGTGTGCTCGACTTATCGAAGTCACTCGTCTACGAATTCCACTACGAGTACATGCGAGACCGAGTGGGTGATCGTTGCAAGCTCCTGTACACTGACACGGACAGCCTCGTGTACGAGGTAACGGATATAAACATGTACGAGGTCATGAGGCAGGATATCGACCACTTCGATACATCGGACTATCCCGAGACGAATCAGTTTGGTATACCTAGTGCCAATAAGAAAGTGGTCGGACTCATGAAGGACGAGTGTTGCGGCCGTGTCATGACGGAGTTTGTGGGCTTGCGCAGCAAAATGTACAGCGTGAAGATCGAGGGCCAAGATGTCATCAAGAAGGCCAAGGGTGTGAAGGCTGCCGTCGTCCGAACGGCCATCACGTTCGACGACTACGTGGAGTGCCTACGCCAGAACACCAGGCAGACACGAAAGCAGTGGAACATCCGCTCTC
The DNA here is from genome assembly GCA_016647725.1 of Nasonia giraulti. NCBI lineage: Eukaryota > Metazoa > Arthropoda > Insecta > Hymenoptera > Pteromalidae > Nasonia > Nasonia giraulti. The sequence goes on from QLYP01000783.1 coordinate 45,457, forward strand.
GACTTCATGTTGAACGCAGCGAGGAGAGCAAGATAGCGCTGAGCCCACACGACAACAAACGCTACCTCGTCCCCGGCGAGACGGACACACTGCCCTGGGGGCACTACGCCATATCGGAGGAGCTCCTGATGAATCTTGTCGGGGCGCACGCGGACCCGCCAGCGCGCTCGAACCCGCCGGCCGAGACACGCGCGGACCCGCCGCCCGAAGAAGTGGTGGGGACAGCCCTACATAAGGCGGAGCGCCGCGGACCTGGCATCATTAAGTCGTCCGAAGAGCCATAGAGCAAGAGGTCTCGAAAGGAACATTGAATACCATCTACGAGTTTGATCAGATGTAAGTGTGTGTGTGTGTGTGCATCGCTCGACTCTTGAGGCTCCGAAAGGTTGCACTATCTCTTATTTTGCAGATCGTACTGACCGTCTGCTGTCAATTGGAAGCCGATACCGGGAGGACCTGGTCTACTATTGACTTGTTTCAGAGTGTGACCAAACACGTCGACGCTCATATTGGAAATGATTAAAATCTTTGTACATGCTTAGTTTATATAGCCTCCCTCGTGCAACTCTTCTATAATAGAACGAATCTCATTGGTGTGACTGGGATTGCCAGCTGTTGTCTCAGCCATCAATAGGCGAAGTCTATCCACGAGTTCGTTCGGATCATCCCAGTAGACGTAATCCATTCTCGTATATCTTCTTGCGATTTTGTACGGGGGTAGCCGTTGTAATAGTCCACCTGTTTTCGAAGTAGATTTTCGTTTTCTCGAATTATCCACAACAGTGAAAAGAGGGGCAATGAATTCACTGTATTTCTTACTATTGTGCACGCGAATAGATTCATTGGGGTTGAATTTCTTTTTGTGTACGCTAGACGTTTCAAGGATCTCTCGATAATTCTTTAAGTCATCGCCAGTAATCAACTGTCTATTGGGATGCTTTGATATAAGTAAGTCCAATAATCCTTGAGTTTTTGTGTAATTTTTATTATTCACTTTGACATGCAGATCATCGAATAGTATCGGAGAATTCCCAATCATGTATGCCCCTTTCTCCTTGCGCACTCCATAAATTTTATCCAAATGCTTGCTATATCTTGAATCAAGCATGAATGTATTTTGACGATCTTCTTTATTTTTTGAATGATCAACTTCTTCATCTTCTTCTTCAGTTGTTTCAAAAGATATATCGGCTTCCTTATAAATCTGTGTCGTATCATTGTTAACTTTATAGGTATCGTCGAGGCTGCCAGTCGATAAAACGCTCTTATCGTCATCCTCGATTGGTTCATCACGATCGAGTTCAGGCTTCATACGCTTGATTTCATGCTTGATATCGTTGCTGCTGCTCTCCGTAACGTTGATGAGTTTCTCTAGTCGATTGACTATGGGCTCGAAGGTTTCATCCAGAGTTCTCGCGGTATTCTCTATGCCATACTTCAGTAGTCTATGTTTTCGTCTGATCGCCTCTCTCGCTCTCACAATTAGACGAAGAGCATTTTTTCTCGTCGAAACTCTACTGACATGTTGATGGTTCAACAGTTTACACTCAACTGCTGTCTACTCCATTGAGAGGTCTTGTATTTATAGCAAAGCAGTCGAAGCCCTTTCTGTACCGTCCGGCATTGAGTGGTCTGTCTTTATCTATCACGAGAAATCCATACTTGTCATCTGTCCAACACTTGGAGCACAGTTCTTTGAATTGCGCATATATCATATCAGTATTCACATCATCGTTGTAGATATGTCTCAAATTCACATCGTCTTGTCTGAATGCTGCTAACAAATTGATGTTGTCTCTCACGAGATGTTTGGGAATATGCGCGTAAGACTGACAGAGATAGATACAATCGACTTGCTTGTGTCTACCCATGCAGAAGAACGCTCTCACGTTGTCCTGCTTCTCGCATGCTAAGTCATCGAATACGATGATGGAGTTGGGTAATGCGTTGTCGGGAGAGATCACTTCATCATGCTCTTTGAAAGCAAAATACTGCACTTCATCTATGGATTCCAAAAGTTCTCTGAGCAGACGATATTTCGGCTGATCGAGTGATTTGGAATAGATGTAGATGTTTTCGAATCTCAGTCCGTTGGGATGTGTGATGAGTGACAGTAGATTGTTAGTTTTGCCGCAGTTGGATGGTCCACAGAATACAGCTCGTACGTTACTTGCGAGTAATTCACCATGTCGCTTCTTAGGTCCAACATCCTGCTGCGCTATATCATCAAAATTCAATACCGGTAGCTTGACAGTTGGTTCCTTGAAATACATGTTTGCAGCGCACTGTCTCGATCACGACTGAGCCTCAGCCTATAAATAGACCGCTTTTATAATCGCGTCCTCAGTCGTGAGTCAACCTCTGAAACGTAATGATCGTAAAGAAGCGACGACGACAACGAGGACGTGGCTTACTGAACAATCTCATCAACAATTTACCAGTGGAGCTTAATCTGCCTGGATATCAGTACTGTGGACCCGGCACCAAACTGAAAAAACGCCTTGCCCGAGGTGATCCGGGTATCAATCCTCTGGACGCAGCGTGCAAGGAGCACGATATTGTCCATTTGCAGCTGACAAAGCCTGGCGAAGAGTTCTAATCAAAGACTCGGGTCTTGCTAGAAGGTAGCTGCCTACACTATAACCAACGCTATGAAGCTGAAGTCCAAACTCGGTATGGGGTTTAAGCGCAAAAAGAAGAACCCACCTGTCTCGTTGAACAAGGTGATCAAATCTGTGTCAACCGTACCAACTAGTAGTGCACGCAAAGCCATTCGTGCTGCTCTGGAAAATGCTCGCGATGCCGTCAAACAGGCTGGGGGTAAGAGTAAAGTCAAGGTGCCGCGTATTCTACCAATCCCAAAGAAGCTAGGTGGATTCTTACATTTTCTCATACCTCTGTTTGCCGGCTTGAGTGCAACGGGTGCTTTGACAGGTGGTGCTGCTGGAATAGCAAAAGCTGTCAACGATTTCAAGGCAGCTTAGAAATACTTGGCCGAGAGTCAACGCTACAACCAACCGATGGAGGACATCGCTCTTGGTAAAGGTCTCTCCTTGAAACAATACAAAACCGGACTTGGCCTTCACATGGTGACGAAAAAAAAGAAAAGATCCTTGAAGTGAGATTGCCGCAAAGAGCACTCTCCAACATCGACTTGATGAAATTCGCCAAACTGCTGAAGATTCCTCACTTCCGCGGAGTGTACATGCGTGACTCGTTGCCTGATGGTCCGCAGTATCGTGAGTCAGCGATCGTTAACCTGGACACCGCGAGTGGACCTGGAACGCACTGGGTGGCCTATCGCAAACGTGGCAACCATGTCGTCTACTTCGGCAGTCTCGGTGATCTACAACCACCTCGAGACTTAATGCTGTATCTCGGCGTCGAAGAGATCCATTACAATCACGAGAAGTATCAGAACGTTGACACCTTTGACTGCAGTCACCTCTGTCTGAAGTTTTTGTGCAACGAGCTAGAGAGGGGTAAGCTTATATAAAGACCAGCGAGAGTAGATTCAACTCATTATGAATTCATCCATGGAGCAGTCATCACTGACTCTGACTCTGTCAGGCTACTCCGCCGTACTCGAAGCTGAGTATTTTCCGCTTATCGAGCTCTCACCGAACGAGACGTACGTTCTCGGTTTAGTTGAAGTTCTCACGTTCAATACCATACCGAACATCGATACAGGTGACAACAAGTTCTACGTGGGCGAAGAGGAAGTTACTGTAGCGACGGGTAGCTACGAGATCGAAGACATAGAGAAAGCTCTTCACGAGTTACTAGCTCCAAAAGGTATATCGATCAGTCTCAAACCAAATAACAATACGTTACGCAGTGTCGTGAAGTGCAGTCACGCCATTGATTTCCGTATAGCTGACTACATAGCTTTGCTACTGGGCTTGAAAAGGCGCATCCTCGAGGCAAACGTTACTCACAGCTCTGATCTACCTGTGCGTATCCTCAAGGTCAACGGCATACGCGTCGAGTGCAACATCATATTGGGTGCCTATATAAACAGTCAAAGAGTCCACACGATACACGAGTTCATCCCAGCAGTACCACCAGGATACAAGATCATCGAAGTTCCATCGCAGGTAATCTACCTTCCAATCGCTGTCAAGAGCATAGATCACTTGCAAGTGCGCATAGTCGACCAGGACGGTAATTTGGTGAATTTTCGAGAGGAAGTCATAACTATCAGATTGCATGTGAAGCAAGTCTGAGGATGGGTATCGTGTACAATCACAGTAGGAGAAACATTCAATTTCTGAAAAGTCTAGGCTTGCGAGTCATTGGTGGAAAAGATTGAAGTGTGTATTCATCTGTCACTGGCATGGAAGAGATTCTAAACATTCAGACAGCCGTCGCGTTTGACGAGCCAGTCGCGCACTACGAGATTCACGCGCACCAGCCGTACACAGCCAGCACTTACAACAACAGAGACGAGATCCGCATCTCCATTCAACATCAAGATCTCTGTCTTTTGCCAGCACGCAGTTCATTGCACGTGTGCGGTCGAATCGTCAAAGCTGATAATAGTGTGGTAGAGAATACCAGCTTAGTCAATAACGCCATCTGTCATCTATTCGAGGAAGTTCGATATGAGATAAACGCTATCGAGATAGATAGGTGCAAGAATGTTAGCTTGACTACCCTAATGAAGGGTTGGATATCCATCAATCTCAATCAGAGTTTGGAGAACGCGGGATGGCTCGACGTCGAGGAGACAGCGTTGAGTTAGAGCAACAACGAGGGCTACTTTGACGTATGCATTCCTTTGAGCATGATCCTCGGCTTCGCCGAAGATTATCGCAAGATCGTGGTCAACGTCAAGCACGAGCTCATAATCACGAGATCGAGAAACGATTTAAATGCTGTTGTTCAAACGACAGCCGGTAATCCAGCTACTTTTGATGATTTCAAGATTAATTTAACGAGAATCGAATGGCTCACGCCGTATGTGTTGGCATCCAATGCTCACAAGATACGTCTTCTGAATTACATCGAGAAGGATAGACCCATTGCCATGAGCTTTCGCAGTTGGGAGTTGTTCGAGTATCCGCTGCTTCCAGCTACACCGAAACACGTCTGGACGGTGAAAACTTCCAATCAGATGGAGAAGCCCCGCTTCGTTGTGGTGGGTTTCCAAACGAATCGAAAAGGACAGAAAGCTGCTAATGCCAGTCGCTTTGATCACTGCAACATTAGCAATGTGAAACTGTTCCTGAATTCGCAGTGCTATCCCTATGGAAATCTCAATCTAGATATATCTCGCAACCAGTATGCTGTACTCTACGAAATGTACACCAACTGCCAGAGTGCGTACTACGAGAAACAGGCCGAGCCTGTACTGAATAAATCTGACTACATCACGCACTTGCCTCTCACTGTGATAGACTGCTCCAAGCAGACCGAGTCATTGAAGAGCGCTCCAGTGGACGTTCGTCTAGAATTCGAAGCGAGAAACAATTTCCCAGCTGGAACGTCAGCTTACTGTTTGAT
>QLYP01000784.1:0-31782 GCA_016647725.1 Nasonia giraulti
TAGTATACTTCTCAATATCAAAAGCGTAGTACTCAACATTTTGTTACAAATTAATGGGCACAAGATAAGCTCACTGTTTTAATAATAAATAGCCCTTTTCAATTATGAAACTATAAAAAAGTGTTGTTATAATATTATATTTTATAAAGTACATGCAGCAATTTTTTTAATAAACCTTTTTAATTTTTTTAATGAACCTTATAATTTTGTATACCGTACAATTTGATATCCGAATTAGCATTTGGGACATGTCAGGAAATTTATATTTCAGGTCTACATTATGGTTACGTTTTAAACTTCTGCCGATTGCATTTATTATTTTTTTTTAATACATTAATACATTAACAGCAAATTTTTTTCTGAATGTATAAATGTTTTGAAGGTTCTAATCCAAAATGTGCAAGTGATGGCGGAATCATCCATGTATGGATACACACACACACACACGCGCGCGCGCGCAAACCTGTACATATCATAGATTTGTAAGGAAGATGAGATGCCTATTATAAAGAGAACTATGAATTTCTTTTATAATTTAATTTTTTTAAACAGAAGTAGAAGCTCCTATTCCCTTACTTAATGGAAGAGAAGCACGGGCCAGAGGACGTGGCCGCGGAAGAGGTCGCAACCGATTTGGAGGAAGAGGCCTTCGCGCTAATGGAATTGAAGCTGCAGAAAACCCCGTAAATGTTTTGCGAGGCGAAGAGCACCCAGCTGAAGCTCTGGCAGATGCGGAGGCTGCAGCAGCTGAAGAGGCAGTCGAGCCAGTCGAAGAGAGGCAGTTGCGACCTAGAAGAGGTGGACGCGAAGGGGAGCGCGGCAGAGGTCGTGGAAGAGATCGCGGAAGAGGTCGCGGAAGAGGTCGCGGAAGAGGTCGCGGAAGAGGTCGTGGAAGGGTACGCAGAAGAGGCCGCGGAGAAGGCCGCGGAGAAGGCATTGATGCAGCAGAAGCTGTTCCAATTGCAGCCGATCATCCTCAGGAGAATCATTTACAACCAGCAGATGTACCGGCAGCTGATATTCCGGAAGCTAATTTGGCTCCTGCAGCTGATGATTCTTTTGAGGATGATCTGCCACTTGTAGGTATACAAGTGAATGAGCCAGGGAATCTTCAGGGAGTTGATCTGCCACCTGCAGCATATGATCCTCCTGAAGGTGATTTACCCCCTGTGATGCCCGAACAAATACATGAATCTTCGCCCGACCGATCCGAATCGCCTGAGCAAGAAAGGGAGGTAAACCAATAAAAAATGTGACATTAATATCATATTAACTACTTAAAAATGTAGTGTTTTCCCAAGTACTAATTTCTTAAATTTGTTTGTATAAGTTACAACATGCGTTAATACTGAATGTTGCACAATTTAATTTAAGCTCATCTTATCACACATAGGCTTGTTTCATCAACTAAGAAATGAAGCATTAAAAATATTAATCGGTTTAGTATGAAATTCAAGTATGAATAAAATAGTATATTGTGTACGAATGGCAAAAAATGGGCTTTTTTAAGCCAAGTGTGGAGCTTGCAGTTCGAGCCGCAGACGAGTACTGCAACCACACGAGACCGAAAAGCACGCTTAGCCCTTGGTGCACACCATATTTTTTGTAACGCATGTATTTATTTTTGCGTTTCAAACTGCACTTGTTGAATTTATTGCAAGTATAGAAGATTTGCCAATGAATTATGTAGCGAGCGCAATAAGTACTTTTGCGCCCACTGGTCGAAAAACGACTACTTTTGTCACAAATTTTAGGACAAAAAAACGCGAAAATCGTGCATGTATTACAAAAATATAACTTTACAACTGGTACATATTGGCTGTACATACAAACGCAAATTTTTTAAGACAAGCTGTATTGCCCAGTTTTTCAGATCGGTCGAGATCATCAATTGGAGATGCAGGTGAAATATTAACCCATCAAATTCCAGTTCCATACTATTTTAATAAATTTTAGCTATACACTGGCCGTTAAGCAGTACTTTGAAATATTTGACATATATTTCTTATAGAAGGTGTGATGAATGATGTTCGAAATGTTTGAGGTATCTATTAACGATCAGTGTATGTAGATAAAATTATAATAATTGTAGATGCAATTCCTAACACATGTCACATACGCGCATTATTTAAAAAAGGGCGAAAAGAAAAATTTAGCATTCTTATAAAATACACTCTTTGAATTGTATCAATATAAATTTTAACGTTGTATTGTATTTTCATTAGATATGGACGAGGAATATATAGTTGAATTTCAAAAGGCGTCTTCAAACTACAGGTAATAACATTTAATATGAGTTTTATTGCTTATATTATATTGGAAATAGAAAACAAATGCTTTCTGGAAAAATTTATTTAGATTTTTTAATTATTTCTCATTTATTTTATTTTATTGTTGTTACAAATTAAGCAAGAAGCATCGAATCTAAATGTTAAGTACGAAATTAAACGTTATACGGTTAATTTTCTATTTCCAACTGTTATTACTGAGAAAGAAATTATTTACATAACTTTTAATAACCTATGAAAAATATACATTTTGCAAATTTACTAACAAATCTTAAGTTAAGACAAAAACAAGAATTCCATCTGTGATTTAAAAATTTCTATCAAAAATACATAGAATAAACACGTTCCGTTAATATTTCTTTGAATATTTAGTCTCCTTGTATAATAATAATATTGCTGAGAAAATACGTGACCCTTTGCGATGACCGATGCAGTAGGCTTCAGAGGCGCTGCGTCGAGAACCACAATAGTGATTCTTTTTTTAATGTTTGCGGTTAGATCATTGATGCAGTAGGCTTTAGAGGCGCTGCATAAAAATGGGTAAAAAATGAGGATGTATTCGTTATAGTTCCCGTCGCGATCATTGATGCAGTAGGCTTCAGAAGCGCTGTTCCGAAATACGTAAAAAATAGGAATATATGCGTAATAGCAACTATCGCGTTTGCTTATGCAGTAGGCTTTAGAGGCGCTCAGTCGAGATACGTGAAAAACGGTCAATGTGTCGTATTAGTAAGTACCGCGTCCGCTTATGTTGTTGGCTTTGGAAGCCCTGCGTTGAGATGTTTAGAGGTAAGAATATTTTTTGTAATGTATGCTTCGCGATGACTGACGCAGTAGTCTTTTGAGGCGTCGCATTGAGATTAGTAAAAGTAAGGATATGCTCGTGATAGTCAGTATTATGTTTTTTGATCTAGTCGGCTTTGTAATCGTTGAATTTCGTTACGTATAAGTTTGAGTTTCTAAGAAAAATCGATACTACGATTCTTTCAGTAGCTATAAGATATTGAAACTTTTTACGACAACAATGTCATTGTGCCATTATACACATAAATGTACTAAGTAAGAATGAATTTTCAGATTTAGTTTATTCACTAATTTTGTTGATTTTCTGTTTTTATTGAATTCTATGCAACTTACATAAATAACTGGTAATAAAAACAATATTTAATATCTTTTTGATTGCTGCAACTAGTATCTTCATTATGTTGGAGTTCTTGTTTTAATTAATATTATAATTTACTAAGAATTAAAAAATTAGAATTCACATTTTTTGACATGATTCGTCTTTTATTTAAAGCTATTATTAATTTGTATTTAATACATTCTTAATGTACTTTTATACTTATTCTTTTGTAAGGTTATGTAAGAATTAGTTTTTCACATTTACTAAAAAAAAACTTAAATCCAATATTTTTATAATAAAAAATTTTTTTGTATTCACTGTATATTTTTTGTTAAAACTCTGAATCATCTAATTTCTTTAAACCTCTAATTATTTAATGAAACTCTTTTGTACCGATGATATGTGAGGCCCGGTTAAGTTCAGAGGAGTTGACCATGGTCAAGGAGGCGTTCCAGCCACTAAGATCGAGGTTCAAACAATCATAACGGAAAGAATATATACTTACCGTAAAGAAAGGCTCCGATGCGAGTCGAACGACTGTGAAGATGACCTTTGAAATCGATGGAGTCGTCGTCTGTTTTAAACTAATAGGACTATAAAAATTATTTATGAAATAAATTGATCGACAGACTAAACTCGAGTTAGGCTAAAAATATGTATTTATTAATTAGAAGATAAACTCATACACTGAGACATCGAATGGTTACTATAATGCACGATAGCGTAGCTACTCGTGTCGATGCTCATGCGAGACTGCCGATCTGGACAGTCCTCCGGCTGCAGGGAACCTCGAGCGCCGCAGCCTGCTGATGCTCGCTAGGCCTACCAGCGTATGCAGGGATCGTCGGGTCTGGGGATTAGTCCCCAGCCATAAACGTCAGGTCTGTCGGTTCCGGGGTTTTCCCGGCCTCAGTTTGAGCTGGCCGGCTGGGCGCTGATCATAAACTGGCCTGTCGGGCACCGAAGCTGGACACCGTAAAAACTCTACACAAAAATAACCCTACACGCTAAACAAAATAATTCTACATAGGAAATAACTGCACGGAAATTACCTACACACATTTTCGGTAATTTTATTACAGCGCAGAACTCGACACAATCGTATAATCTATTGTTATCCATTGTTGACAACAATAGGTTATGCGATTGTGTAGAGTTTCCTGTGTAGAATTATTTTGTTTAGCGTGTAGGGTTATTTTTGTGTAGAGTTTGTACGGTGTCCGGAGCTGTCTCTACCATGATTATCTAATTGCTCCGGTGATAACTCCGGCTCTTGTACGTGCCGATTCTTTCGAGCTCGGGGATTTTTATACTAGCGGTACTTTTTTTAAAACTACTTCACACGTTTTCGCTACTACAGAGATTCAACATCGTCAATTTCGAGTGGTGAGAGCACAAAAATTTAAAATCAAGCTTACGCAGAGTGGCCTTTGATCGCATTATTGTTCTCGTTGTTGATCAACTTAGCAATGTTCAGTATCTAGTCCAACGTTGCATTCCTGGGAACCCAGACCGGTCCGTGATCTAGCGCAGTACGGTGTCTACCGTCGGTCTTCATACAAAATTCACACGTCGTGTTTGAGACGACCTATATTCAAGTGTTCACTCATCGTCCTGGACGACCTCGTACTTTTCGTCGTTCTCAGACTCAGTGAGATTGTTGTCATAGTCGCATTTTTCCAACATGTTCTCGGGCAGCAGAAGAAAAATAAAGGTCTCAAAACCTTGTCTTATTTCGGGAAAATGAGCACATGAGGTTGTGTAAGACAGCAGTCCAGATTTTAGCTATAAAAAAACCGCTACCAATTCATTGGCACGTAGCTTTCTCCAACTAAATTCGTAGTTCCAATACATGAAATATTGTTTGAATATACAGTATGTTAATGCTTTTATTATTGTTTTCAAATAAATAATCCACACACGCAAAAACGCTAAAATCTAAGTTGAGACGAACAAGGGCAATTGTATGCTCTGCTGTCGCATATATTATAACAGGGAATAAGCTCAGTGCTTCCCATAGCTATAAATATAGTAGCTGATGTGAAATGTGTCGTTGATTCTTGTTATTCCTCTGAATTCTCCGCTTCTGTATACATACATGTAGCTCTTTATTCCCGACTCGCCGGGGATAAAGTACTAACTTTATGCTGGGGTGTGTTAAAAAATTTATTTTTCATAATATTGGATCTGATCTATTTTTTATAATAATGAACTTACTGAACTCCAAAAAAAAATAATAAAAAATTTTAGCAATTGATACTATTAATTTTAATTATTTTGCCGAAGAAGTAATTTTCTTAACGAAATACTATAGTACTTACCACCACGAGGGGTATAAAAGAAATGTATCGTAAATGAACGGGTGAGTCAGAAAAAATTTGCAAGGGAGGGACTTTAACGACGTGCAACGACACTCCTCTAAGGAGAAGCAAAAGTTTTAAGAAAAATGGTTTTTACATTTTTGCTCTTTACTTGAGAATCGCTCGACGAAATTATTTAAAATTTTAGCAGCAGAAACTTAAAATGTTACTATTACAAAGCTTCCTCTAGGAGGACGCAAAAGTCGTTATGGTGACAATTGTAACTCATGGGGCCTATATCGAAATGCAGTAGCGCAAAATTTCGTAAACAATTCGTGGTTTTCCGTATAGAACTTTACGCTTGTCTTATAATAATCGACGAATAATGTGTGAGATCTTTTTGTGTAGAGTTCTACGCTTATTTGAAGACAACGAACATGTGTAGAGTTTTTCCGTGTTCAATTTTACACTTTTCTAATAACTGACAATGTGCAAAGTTTTTTGTGTAGATCTTTGCACTTGTCCAATTAACATTCAGTTAAGTTAAGTTTCAACTAAAAGGGATTAGCGAAGTTTTAATCGCTCATAAAGATTTTTACTCGTTCAATTTTTAACATGCCCATGGTATTTGTAATGGGCCAAGTTACGGCGACATCGCCCGTATTAAAATACAATAGTTACAAAATAAATCGATTTTTGATTATGTTACATGTTGTAATATTATGAATTATATTAAATTATAAATAATATGGAAGCACTTACCACTTGATGTACACTTTTTTTGGTAATGCTCTTGGTACTAGAATATGTACTTACAAGAAATATTGTTATTTTTGTATTAAATTTATTATTTTTATAGCTAAAATGAAATAATAAAATTTAATGTCAATATTGCACAAATTAATAATATAAAAAGAAAGACGTTTATCTGTAAAATGCATTTGTCAGTCTACAACAGAGGGGCTCTTAAAACATTGAGACAGGCAGCGCCCATCTTACGGATCTTTGTTACAAATTGTTACTTATCCAACAGCCAATGACCAGGTTTGTATATTTGTTTTTGTAGAATTCCACACTTGTCTAATGACCGACAAACAATGTGCAGAGTTTTTTGTGTAGGACTTTGCACTTGTCCAATAAATGACAAACAATGTGTATGATTTTTTCGTGTGGAATTATGCCCATATATTTATCATATATGTGTAGAGTTTTACCGTGTACAATTTTACTGTGTAGGGTTTTCGTTTTATTAAATACATGTGCAGGGTTTTACCGTGTATAGTTTTACTGTGTAGAGTTTATAGTCTATACGATATTTAATAAAAATGTATTAAAATACATGTGTAGAGTATTACCGTGTACAATTTTAGTGTGTAGGGTTCGTATGTTGTACGATATTTGATAAAAATCTAATGAAATACACGTGTAGAGTTTGACCGTGTACGATTGCCACGTGTAGAATTTTAAAAATCATCAGATTTCTTAAAAAAATCTGTGTAGACTTATTCAGTGTACAGTTTGACTGCCCCAATTTTTTATTTAGACAAATTATCGATGTGCAGAATATTTCGGTGTAGAATGTTCAAGTGTACAGTTTTACATTCGGCTAAATATTGTCGAAAACGATGTGTAGAAACTTTTAGTGTATAGTTTTACTGTGTACAATTTTTTTGTGTAGGGTTAAAACGCGGTGTACAGTTTGAATGTGTAGAGTATGTATAGTGCCGTTTTACTGCTATTGCTGAGTCACAGTCAGCATTACCTGCTGCTGCTACTGTTGTTGCTGCTATAAACACCGATGCATCACAGATTGAGACATTGCCAGCAGCAGCAGCAGCAGCAGTAACACGCGTTACAAAAGTTGAAAACACTGACGAGAGAATCTACGAAGATAATGATGATGACGACGCAGCAGTCTCCGATACAACCTCCTCCTCCTCCTCTGGTTCATCTTTAGACAGTGAAACGTCAATTGTGGAAACATTAGGACACAGTAGCGCAGAGGATGCAACTGGCGGTAGAAGTGAATGTAAGAGTTCTCTCACACATTACCATAAGAATAATATGTAAAAGCTTGCAAAAAATAATCCTCTATTATATTAAAATGTGCCTGGTAGTCTCCGGCTGAAAGTTTACTTCATTCTTAAAACTACCCCTCCTCAGGGGTTAGGGTAAACCGGAAGTTGATCGGAAGTAAACCGGAAGTAATTGAAAAAAATACAAAACGACCTGGAAGTGACAAAAAATAACTGGCAACGAACCAGAAATATACCGAAAATGAACAGGAAGTGGCCAGAATGATGTATATTTGATGAAGTACTCCTAAAGGGTGAATCCAAAATCAATAAATAAATAATTAATACAAATTTTCAAAAGTTTGAAAAGTTTTATTCAACTGTAAATAATATTAAAGCTTTTCTTCTACACATACATACACACACATTTTAGTGTTGAAATATCAAAATATTTAAAATTATGTACGTTTCTAATTGTATTTCACAAAAATCACATCAATATAACTCATTTTCAAAAATGTATATTTAAATAAATATTTAATGTAGTATACAATTGGACACGCTTCAACGTTAATGTGACAGTTAAATTTTAATAATAAGTATGGGCTATATAGAAAAACCAATTATCTATTGATCTATTATCTGTGGATTTTGTAATATCGTATCTACTGATTTATTATCAATAAGTTACTATAAAATACTGTACTGTTGTAATCAAATTTTTGTTTTAATGAAGTTTTTGTTGTGCTATTTTGATTTGATAAATACACAATTTTATTATTATCCACATCCATCGATTTTAAAAACACAGCAGTCGAAGATTGTATTGGGTGATAATAAGACACGTATACATGTTGTAAATCTGTGTATAGTACAACAGGTGTGCACCGCGTGTCTGGATAGCGAAAATATTTCGGAGTCTTGTTATTTTTGTGGGATACAAAAGCATGTATTCAGGGATGATCCAATAAAGCAGTTAGTGGAATTGGCTTTAAATCGTAGGAAAAATATTGCAATCGTGATTTAAATAGCTCACAATCAAGGATTTGACGCGCAGTTCTTGCTAAAATACTTAGTGGAACGTACACATTTTCGTGGAACACCAACCATAATTCTAAATGGCTCAAAAATAATTATGATGAAGTTTACAAATATAAAGTTTCTTTATAGTCTAAATTATTTACACATGGCTTTGAGTGCTCTACCAAGGGCTTACGGGCTTGGCAGCGATATTGAGAAAGGTACGTTTCCCCACTTATTTAATAGACCGGAGAATCAGAATTATGTGGACAAGATGTCACCCGTAGAGAGCTTCTCCCAGGACTAGATGACTCGATGGGTGTCGCTGAGTGCGAGGCATCCTTAGTGGTACGCAGAGAGAATAGAGCAAAATTACGTGTTTGATTTTCAAAATGAGATTATTAAGTATTATAAGCAGGACATTAAAATTGTAAGACTAGCATGCTTTAAGAAAGACATTCATTGAGTGCGGCTCGACGAATCAGTTTTCACGGGTGCTACTGACATGGCTGTGTTCGCTGCTACACTGTCGGGCGATATTTTTCGGTTGTGAACGATGTGAAATGCTCACTTTCTTTCGCATTTTATTATATTGAAAACAAGTAAGGTTAGGTATTATAAGCAAATCAATCGATACCCTTCCCGCTAGAATGCAGCGTATAATAAAATATGCTCTCGATAGCAGAAAGTATAACACTATACTTGGCATCGGGATACCATCAAATTATCATTAAACAGACCCTAAATACGAAACCGATATCAATTGACACATTAAATGATTAATGAAATAGATAAGAACAAGGAACGACAACGTAAGGCGAACTAAGAATAAAAACAAAATTAAATTAGAATGTTAACAAGTAAAATCAGTTAAGAAATCAATAATAATAGTAGACTTACGTAAGACAATAATGATAAATTAGAACAAAAACATAATAATGTAAAGACACACCGATATACACGCACACATTACGACTCTACGGCAAGGAACCAAGCGAGGCACACCGATACGCACGCACACATTGCAGTTCTACAGCAGAGGCAAGAGACCAAGCGAAGAACACCGATATGCACGCACACATTACGACTCTACGGCAGGAGACTAAGCAGAACACACCGACACTAAAACCGAGCCGCTACAAAATATAACGAATACAGCACAGCACAAGTAGAGAGAAAAATATGAAGCCTACTGTACATCATGGATTGCGAATACCAGAAAGCGATGCACGTGCAATGAAGGGGAAACCCACAGAGTGTGCAGCGCTATCGGCAAGTGACACATAAGTCACGCGCGCTAGAAGCTCGAGTAGCCGTCAAAGAGGACACCGCGCAAGCCGGCTCAAAACGCAAAGAGGAGCTTCTATAAGCCTACAGATAAGAAAAAGTAAATCAGAGGCAAGTTTGACAGGAGAAGAGCACAAGGGGACTCGATGTACTAGAGGAGAGGATTTTCACTCTGGTTTTCTGATTGGCCCTCCCTGCAACGTCACATGCATTAAACGCTCCAAATAAGGCAAGAAGCTGCATCTAGGCCTCCTAATTGGCCAAACACCCACCCCGCCGAGGAGACGAAAAATCGGAGATCGCCTCTGCTACGAGAGCATTAAAGAGCCCAGCAACAGGTCCTCACGTCCTCAGTCTGCTTCAAAAATCGTCACTACGTGGAAGCTCTGTCCGAGTTCGGTCCGGTATAATCTCTTGAAACTTAGAATCATTTTAACAGTACGGGACTTAAAAAATATCGGATAGGTGCAAAGACTTATAATATTTCAGATATGAAAGAACTTTGAGAACTTTTCATCATATAAACTTAAAATTATTTCAGTCATACAACTAGCATACTTACGTTGTTGATCTTTATTTTTTATAATCAAAAATAGTTCACAAAACCATTAGATAGTTGCGAGCGAACGTTATTATTGAACCGTGTGGCAATTGAATAAATCTATTTAAAGTGAAATCGTGAGTGAATATTTGACCCCAAAGCTCCTGATCCCTGACGCACCCATTCAAAATCGAAACCATCTGCTTCGAGAAGCAGAATCGACACCGCTGAGAGGACGTGCCAGTAGTCGAGCAGCCCAGTAGCAGAGAAAAAATGAAGGTAAGTGACTTTATTTAAATAAGCTTGCTTCAATCGCGCACTTCTCTCTTTCTCTCTAATGATTAGAAATCCAAGTAGCCTCCCGAATATCACGAATTCACGATAACGATATCACGATTAGAGTCACGACCATTCGACGCATTACCTGAAAAGTATCGAAATCAAAATTTAGGAGTTTAAATTCAATTTGTACGTGTAACGGGAACTAGTGCAATTTCAAAAGACTTTCCGGTGGCTACTGGAGGCCGTTCTATTAAATAGATCGCGAAGGTAGTCAAGCACCAACGGCACTCATCTTCGCGCTCTGAAGCTTTGTCCTCGTCCGTGCTTATGAAAGTAAAATAACCTGTAGAGTTACTGTCATGGTGACAGCTTTCAATAGCTTAGGACATAATAACGGTGAGTATGGACGAACGGTACGAATGAACGCTTAGAATTAAAAGACATGGGTATCATCTGATTAAGAAGTGGGAGTGTTATTTTGATCGTGAGCATAGCGAAAACGAACGAACGATAGCGTATATAAAAGAGGCCACAAATGACTGGCATGCACTGCTTAATCCGCTAGACGCATTTTTCAGCGGCCGAACGGGCATCACAGTGAAATCATATGATATTCGAAAGGGTAAAAAGATTGAATACGTAGATGTCTGCTTATTATATCCGTACATTTTTAAATACGGACGTTACCCTGTTGGCCATCTGAAACTCTATGTGTTAATGACATCAGGCACGGCCTGCTGATGTGCGTGATGCTACCGACGAGAAATCTTTACCATTCTATTCTGCCTGTAAAAATGCATAACAAACTGCTTTTTCCGCTGTGTAGTAGGTCGTGTGCCGAGTCAGTGTATCAGGATGACTGCGAACACGAGGACGCGAGAGAGCACGTTTTCGTTGGTACTTAGGTAGCCGACGAGCTTAAAAAAGCCGTGGAATTCGGTTACGTTATTACGAGAGTATTTGAAATGTGGTCGTATAAAGTCACGCAATTCGATAGGCAAACGCGTAAAGGTGGTCTCTTTCACGAGTCATTGATACGTTTTCCGCTGAAAAGACCTATGTATCGGCATATCCACCAAAGTGTAAGGATAACGATGAGCAAGCTATCAACTGCTACATCGAGAACTTTGAGAGAAAGGAAGGCAGAAAATTGGACAAGAGCTGGATAAAATTTAATGCCGGTCTACGCTCCGTGGCAAAGCTATGTCTCAACTTGTTGTGGGGAAAGTTAGCTAGCGCGAAAATATGACAAAAACGAAAATAGTAAAAGATTCTCAGAGATTGTTCAAATTGTTAAATAGCCCCAATAAAATTGTAAATATTATATTGCTCGCCAATGACGAAATACTCATTTGGGTCGATAATGATGATGACGATACTAGAATCAAACCGTCACCACTATGTAATGTAGTTATCGCTGCTTTTACCACGGCACTAGCTAAACTCAAACTTTTTTCCGAGTTGGAGCCCCTAGGAGAACGCGGGCTGTACTACGATACAGATTCCATACTGTATGTGAGTCGAGAGAACGGTGATGATGAGTATGAGCCGTCGACGGGACCATTTTAAGGTCAGCTTACGGACGAACTGGCAAGGTACGGGCTTGGAACATCATCTTCTTTGTTTTCAGAGGTCCGAAATTTGATGCCTATAAGTACCAAACACCAGATCTGTGAATAGTGTGAATGCAAAATCAAAAGTATCTAATTAAATGCATTAGCAAGCAAAAAAATTGCGACGCGGGGTGCCGCGACACGTAGCGCGACGCGGACTTCTTGAAGGGCCTTGCCATCTAGAGTCTGTCTGTCGGGCTAGAATAGGACCATTGTTTTTAGGCAGTTTTACTGTATCGCTATGCACCGCCGATACGCGCTAGGTGTTTAGTCTGCGACTGAGCCTCATAGAGTCTAGATGTGCTCCGTACTCCTTCTATGTGCTACTCAGAATAAAAGTCTAATAGAAAAGAATATTCTGAGTTTAATATAAATTATTTAACCCATTTCCAATAGTATTCATGTTTTTGCCACATATCTATCATAAAATAATTGTCATTCCGGAATGATTCACTGATTCTAGTGAATTTTTACAAGATTGTTTATTTTATTGTTTTAATATAGTGTAGGTGTAGATTTATAATGTTTACGGCGGAGCTTATACGGGGTGTTCAAAGTTATCAATTTAGAGGAGACGTACGAGTGTCTACCTTAGTGCAAGTTGCCATACTGCGCGCGGTCTTGCACACAGCATTCCATTAAACGCTGTACACGCCAGTACACTTGCGCGCTCAACAACGCCTGCAAATTGAAACTCTGGCTAAATTCACGTAGTGTCGGAAGCAATATAACTACAACAGCAGAGCGTCTCTTCTCGCCGCCCTACTATTTTTGCAAAAACAAAAAAGCTAATGTGGTGGGCGTTTATCAGCTCAGTACGTACATTGACGCTGCCGCAGCAGCTATTATGTTGATTGCTGATGTCGTCGCTGTCGCACGACTTGTTGTTTCTCTCAATTTCCAGTGCCTGTCGCTTACATTCGAAGCTGCTGTTGCGGTTCGTGGTTTCCGTCATCTTAAGTCCTGCTGCTGGGAGGATTACTCTCCAGCTGCTGCCTGGGTACATCGGTCCTCCTGCCGCCATATTCGTAAGTTCCATATCGGAGCTGCTATCGTGATATGGGCGTTGGCACTCAAGAGCCTGACTTTTTGTTCCGGACAACAGCCGCGAGAACGCTCTATTCGTCAGCAATGCCTTTTGCAATTTTGCCGCGTTTTTTGAAGTTTTTTTTTCATTTATTAGGCTTTTTAAATCTCATATGAGATTTATTTCGGCCTTACAGTATTAGAGATACAGTTATTTGTAGTGTTAACAATAATTTTACAAAGATATAATATATAACACATAATCGGTTTACATTTGAGCGTGTGAAGTATACTAAATATAACGATGTTAATAACTATATTCGAAGTTCGCATTTTTGTAAAAAAGAGATTATGTGGTGATATGCATTAATATTTGGTTCGCAAATTAAAGAGTCAGTGTTATAAGGAGGAAAATGCGATAGGTCGAATAGAGATGTTCGCAGCTCATGTCGCTGATCGTTATATTTTTCACATTGTCACAACACATGGTTAATGTCTGCTATGTTATCGCCACAATCACAGTACGGGCTGTCGACAATATTAATTTTGGCCAGAGAATAAGGAAGATTGTAGTGATTGGAACGGATACGGTTTATAGTGACTATATGGTGCCTACTTATGTTTCTGCGCTTGTACCAAGTATCTCTTTTTTCATTATAAAAAGTGTCGAAGTAGATTTTACCCGTATTGCAGCTTTGGTTTATGAGCTCATTAATGGAATTAGTTTTAATTATCAATTTAACTTCAGAATATAAGTCTGTGAAGGGTACGTGAGTGATGTCTATATTGAATGACTGAGCTGCATCTTTGGCATATAGATCAGCAGTTCATTTCGTGGTATTCTGTGGTGTGCAGGAGTCCAGAAAAGTTTGATCTTAGTTTTGTGTTTATTTTTAGTAAATGTATTCAGCTTTTTTTTATATTAAAGATATATGTGTTAGTTATGACTTTCGGACTTTTAGTTTGTATTGTTTATAGTACGCTTAACGAGTCAGTATAGATATTAATATTTCTTTTCTTGTATTTTAGAGCTAAAGTTAGAGCGTCACATAAAGCTATGTATTCAGCAGTAAACACGGATGCATTTTTATTAATAGAACGTGTAATAATTGAATCCGTATCAGGACAGATGCATGCTGAACCAACCCTTACGGGCGATTTGCTACCATCCGTGTAAATCGCTATTGCATCGCTTTTTGCAATATGGGTTTTTATAATTTCGCCGCATTGTCTTGATTTTTCGATGGTTTTGCCTAATTGCAGGTCGACGTGTACATCAGAAAGAATAGTGTAATAATTATGACAGTACATATTAAAGTTTGCGGTTGATTCAACATGCTTGAGTTGGTTTATCGCAAGTTGTACACAGTCCGAAAGAACGTTAGATTTTATGTTTTTAGATTTATTTATATTTTGTACAAATTTTTTTGTTAGAGTGTTAGTTAAACAGTTGGAGTTTGAGGAGCACTTTAATAGAAAAAAAGTTCCTAGTTGTATGGCACGATTTTTGATACTGGTTAGCTTGCTTTCGGCTAGTAGCACATTTTTGGGTGTCGAGAAACGATACCCAAGGGCTATACGGATCGCAGTGTATTGAATGTTTTCTATTTTATCGGCTAGATTCTTTTGGCTTGGGTAGTATATAAAACTCCCGTAATCTATTTTGGATCTAATGTAGCTCTTGTAAAGGGTAGTGAGAGTTTTTGGATCTGATCCCCACCAAGTACCACACAGAAATCTGATTATATTTAAAGAGCGGGTGCAACTCTCGATAATATATTTTATATGCGGTTTGAAGGATAGTTGATAATCAAATAGTAATCTAAAAAACGAACCGTAGAGTAGATTTGATAACAGTGTTACCGAAGACAATTTGTACGCTGCCTGGAGAAATTCTTTTAATGTTGAAGTGAACTAGTTTTATTTTGTTTGGAGCGAGTTCAAGACCTAGTTGTTTTAAATTGTTTTCAATTATTTTTAGTGTATTAACTATGAGACTTTTTCCTCTTTTTATTGATCGAAATCTAGTGTAGATGGCAATGTCATCCGCAAATTGTGAGACATGTATTGATTTAGAGATTCGGTTAGTAACGGAGATGACATATATTATATATAATAATGGGCTTAGGACGTCTCCTTGCGGAACTCCTTCATAGTTATTTGAATTTTTTTTTAACCAGCGCGCAGTATTTTTTGTAGTCTATCAAGTCATACAGATCATTTGAATTTTCCCATTTTTTATATGCAGAACGTCTAAGTCTTTTAACTTTATCGCATTCAGTATCCCACGACGAGATGGGATTGTTCTTAGTTTTTCTTAACATTATTATTTCTAGGCGTCGCATACGTAATTGCCTCTACTATTGTATTTTAAAAAATTTGGTATTTACCTTTTGCGGAAAGAAAGTCGTAATTACTAGTAAAAAAATTTTGTAGGTAGTCATTTTCAAGTTTATTGTTAAATTTATCCCAATTCGTTCGGCATGATTTTAGTTTAAATGTTTTTTCTCGTAATAGTTTTTTTCGACAAATACGTCTACGAATATGGGATAATGGTCGGATCCCAAAGTTTCATCACCTGTGTTTTCAATGATTTTGTCGCATATATCCATGCTTGACAGAACAAGATCAAGGTTTGACTTGGAATTTCTATAAGTGTCAATGTGCGTTAGAGTATTAAAGTTATGGATATATAGTTTGTATTTATTGATCGAATTGGAATATCTTGCTCCGTTCATGTCCGTGTGTTTACAATTCCAAAGTGTGTTGTGAGCATTAAAGTCGCCTAGTATAATAGTACTACTGTCAATATTTGTATTAGATATTATTTTGTCCCACTGATCTTGTTTTAGTGTCAAGCCTGGGGTTCTATAACAAACTATTAAATTAAAAGCCGGAGATACGTTGTTTATATGTAGACTGCAAAGTTCTATAGAGTTATCCGGACTTCGATGAGTAGAGGTGTGTCTTGAACATATTTTAAGGCTATGTCTGCGATATTTATCTTGTTATAAGTTTCGTACAGAAAGTTAGTGATTCCTGGTAGACTGAGTGGAAGATGTAAGGAGTTATTTAAAATGTAGTCATTAGCTGACGCGAGTTGAGCAGCCACATCTTCCAGGGATAATTCCTGGGATGATTCGGTGAGATCTTCAGTTTTAGGTTTCTTCATTTTGGTTTTGTTTTTAGTTGCTGTAGAGTTAGGCGGTGCTTCAGTAGTTGAGCTAGTAGTTGACAGAGATTTTGATGCAGGGCGTTTTATGGTTATGGTTGGAGGTGGCGTTGGAGATGGCAGGAAAGTCTGCCTTGCAAGCCAGAGTATCTTGGTTCAAACCCGGGGTCCGTCACTTTTTCGTTGCACTCTTCCCTCTTAACATTTTCTGGTGTCAGCGGTGGGATGAACTACGAAATACCAGTTGCCTCCTTTATCATATGCTGGTGTAAATAATTAATGAATAACCCTCAGATCATGCCCCAAAGCCTCTGAGTCCACACATTGGAACACGCATAACGGATTCTCATCTGTGCGGTAATTGCGATCGACGAGGGCATCGATAACTTTGGGCCGTGAAAGTGTCACGTGTGTACACACGTCACGAGTTTCTAATTACTATAAGAAGACGAGTAGAAGAGTGCGATGCGGTGACGACCATGGCGCGACAACAAAACGTCTGCCTTGCAAGCCAGATCTCGGTTCAAGCTCGGGGTCCGTCACTTTTTCACTCGTAACAGTATCTTTACTATTTGATTCTTCCATTTCGGCATTATTCATAAATAGCAACTTTAAATGTTGTCTATCTTTTACTCTCGATAGAGCCACATATAACTGACTATGACTAAAAACCGGTGATGGCAGATAGACGCTAACTTTATTATATGAGTGACCTTGTGATTTATTTATTGTCAATGCGAAACCTAATCTGATAGGAAATTGTTTTCTAGGCATATTAAATGGTAGTTCTTCTTTAGATGGTGATAAAGTTATTCTTGGTATCAAAACTAATTTTCTAATATTCTTTCTATTCAAAATTTCTGCTTGAATCGAATACTTAAAAAATTATTAAACTATGAATCGTGTTCCATTACAAAGACCTTCATTTATATTTAAATCTCTTAATAAAATTACAGTGTCTCCAATTTTCAATTTTAATTTATGTGGAGGAAGTCCATTATGAGTTGAAAAATTTAGAAATTCTGTAGGTAACATCACATCTAAGTTTTCTCCATTATCATCTTCTGCTGTATCTATACTTGAATATTCAACGAAATTCCCTTCCATAATGGCCAGTATTTTATTATTAATATCAATTACATCATTGTTTTTAGGAGCAAGAATTACTTTATCCTTTAATGTTTCGTCATTCATTTTTATGTTATTTCCAAAGATTCCTGTAATAATGTCTTCATTTGATATCATGTTAACAGGTATCTCAAACAATTCATTTTCTTCTTCGTATAAATTTAAACGTTCATCACTAACATTTAATAGCCATTGTTTAAAATTTTCATCATTATTGGATCGACAACTAATTCTGTAAGTGTTAATCGCTGTAATTAATCGCTATTGTTTTAAACGAATACCGTAATACCATGTATATACATATATTAATATGAAATAAAGAGTTTCCTGAAGAGGGTGGCATTATCCACCGAAACGTCGAAGAAAGAATAAAGAAAAACCCTGGTTTTTTCTCTCTTTCCATACGTACGAATTGCCTCGGGAAGACCGATAGAGCTAACATTCTATTTTAAAATATCCACCGAGAAATCGAGTCAACGTAGGAGAATGACTACTCTCTCTACCAATAATTCAAATGTTATTATTAATTTTTAATACATCATTGTTTTTCGGCGCTAAAATTACTTTTTCGCAAAGTTTATTGGCATTATTATTATCAAAGCAATCTCCATAAATTTCCATAATCATATCAGTGGTTAATAAAAATTCTGTTGAAAGTAAAGTTATATCATTGTCCATTTCAAATTTGTTGGAACATTTTCCATCTCCAATTGCTTCCTCCTAGAGGAAGCTTTGTAATAGTAAAATTTTGAGTTTCGTCAAAACTTCTAGAAAATACTTTTTGGTGTGTTAGAAGTTCAAATCAAGTGTTTTTAGAAAATGCCTGTATGCATGTACGTGCGTGCGTGCGCGTGTGTGTGTGGATGTGTGTGTGTATGTATACCGTAATATTTCTGGAACTACTCCGTCAATATCAATAAAATTTGACATGCATATCAATTTTCAAATTCTGAATTCGGGAAAAACAGTTATTTTTTTATTTTCTCAACTATTTTTTTTGTCATTATTTGATTTTTGAAAAACACTATTTTGCGTTTTATTTTCAATCATCCCATTATTACAAACAATTTAGCTAAAATGCATTTCAAAGAGAATATTCAAGAGAAATTACCTACTTTTCCTTGTTTGGTCCTCATAATCGACCGCTTTGTTCGGCAGATAAAATGAAAAAGGTGTTTTTTTTAAATTTATATTTCTGAAACTAAACACCATAACCTCACGAAAAAAATCATGTCGATGAGTCACGTGCCAAACTATATACCATTAAAATTTTAAGTAATTTGACTACTTATTTTTTCAATAATAAATCGAAAACTGAAAAAAATGAGTTTTTTGTGTGCCTCGATTACGGACTTAAAAAGATCTTGCACTTAAGATTTTGGGAAAAAGTATATATTTTATGTGTTTTGGCTAAGTTCATTGCGCAGCTTTCAAACCCCTATGGTTCTTAAGATATCAAGGTTTCATTTTTTTTGGAATTTTTTTGCTTTTATATATCTCTAATACAATGTAGTCAAATGCTTCAACATTTTATTTGGCGATTGAGCAAAAAAAGCTATCTGTTGCTAAAATTTTGAACGATCTTGTTAAGCGGTTCTGAAGTAAAGAATTAAAATGTAAAAATCAATTTTTCTCAAAACATTTGCTTCCTCTTATAGGGGTAACGTTGCACGTCGTTAAAGTTCCTATCTATGAATTTATGTTATACTGATATATTCTGTGAGGAAAAATTGACGACAGTGTTCGTATTCTATAATAAAAAAACAGAGGGGTCTGCAAACTTTTGGACAATGAACCATCCAAAACTTATGTATTAAATTATGTATTAGAAACCGCATCATACATTAGCAGGCAGATTATACTGTATATTGAAACAATATTTTATTTATTAGACCTATAAATTTATTTGGAGGAAGCTACGTGCCAATGAATTGGCAGCATTTTTTTTAATAGCCATTGTTTAAACTCTTTGTCACAATTACTAACTCTCATTTTATTTTTTAAAGTCATTATTTGGAATTTATTCTATAAATGACTATTTTTCACACAATTTTTAATAATTTTTGTTCGATTTCCATGTTTGACAACAGGTAGTGTTTTTCGGAAGTCACCTGATACAATCATTACTCTGCCACCAAATTCAATGTTATTATTACATAAGTCGTTAAATAATGTATCTACTGCCTAAAAAGCATGTTTTGATGTCATTGTTATTTCATCTCATATCATGACTTCTACATTTTCTAGATTGTTTCTATATATTAAATTGGGAGCAATGTTGCACGTTGAATCTTTATTTATATTTAATGGTAATTACAAAATTACATGTGAAGTTCTTTCATTTATTAATAAATTTGCTGCTATACCAGTCCAGCTACAGGTAAAAGACTTATTTTTTCTATATTTAAATAAGTGATAATTGTATTTAGTAAGTAGCTTTTTCCACTACCTCTAGGCCCATCAATGAAGAAACACTTCACTTGATTAGCTTTATTAATTACACTATTCATTACTGCATCAAAAATTTCACGTTGTTTATTCGTTAAAGAGCTTATATTGTAGAATGAATCATTTTAAATTTCATTTGTTGCATAACATTTTTCATAATTGGTTTCCTCAACATCCTCACTAAATTTAGGTAGTAAGTGTATACCCGTGACTTGTTAAAATAGAATTGATATGTTTCAGTGAGATATTTTCAGGTATTTCTTTAGTTAACAATGGACTGTAAAAATATACTTTATATTTTTTAAATAATTCTTTGACATATTCTGGGTTATGAAATACGCATATATAACCAAACAGGTTACATAGAGGTTCAGGAAATTCAACCTTGATTGCTTATTCCAAGCATTTGTACCATTCTTCGGTAGTTATTAATTTTCTAGCTACAACTACTTCATGAAACGTTGTGTATGTAACATTTTCGAATATTTTAATTCTTTATAATAGTGAGCCTCTTTTAAATGTTATAATAACAATTAAAAAAAAATCTTTTACAATCCATCGGATTCACAAAGTACATTCTACTTCTTATTAGATTCCAAACTCTTTTTCTCGGTGTCCATTTCTTTGTTTTTTCATTCAAAACGTAAAAATATGGTAGTAGAAGGGATACGTTATCGATTATGCTGGGGCGGGGCATGAGGGTCTGGGGACACAACCGATCCATGGGGGAAGTGAGGCCTGGGTCTGGTGGAGGGGCTTTTGGCTCTGGGGACGGTATCGATCCAAGGTGGCGGCCTGTCTGGGGGTCCGTTGTAGTTCAGCTGGGCGAGGGTGGGTGAAGGGGTGGTGGGTGGTGGTCAGTCTTGGGGGACGGTATTGTTTAGCGTTGGTGGGATGGTTTCGTTCAAGCGTGTTTGTTTATAATTTTTCATTTATTGTAAATTTGTTTATTTTTTTGTTTATTGCGAATTTCTTGGATAGATTAAACAATTTGTGAAAAAAGTAAGAAAAAAGTTTATAAAAATTATTTGTAAATTTCGAAAGTTCCAAATAATTTGGGAGCCTGTTTTCGGAGTTGAGTATCTGGAGTAGGATCTATTTGGGCCTAGGAGGGTTTTGGTTTTGGACTACCCGCTGCGAAGAGGGCACAGTGACGCATATGAGACAGTTGTGTGTATTAGGAGAGCAGGAGTTTGGCAGAGGTAGAGTATTGTAAGAGGGATAGAAAGAGAGAGAGAGCGGGAGAGTCTCGAATTTCCGTGTTTCCCCGCTTTTGTATTAGTGGGATAGAAAATTTTGAGAGGTATACTGAGGGATCAGGGGTCTTGGGAAGTAGGGAAAATTGTCATTTTATACAAAATCATATTTTATATCCTTACATTAAGATCCATTAATTTCATTATAATTTTATTTAATACTTATCTAAATTATTAAATCAGTCAGTATTTAAAATATATTTCGATATAACGTGCGTAAAATGCACTATTACTGTAATAAAATTACATAACATAAGTTTTCTCTATTATCATTTTCTGCTGTATCTATACTTAAATATTCAACGAAATGTCATATTCAACAGAATTACTCTATCCTTTAATGTTTCATTTTTATGTTATTTCCAAAGATTTTTGTAATCATGTCTACTTTTGATATCATGTTAACAGGTATTTCAAATAATTCATTTTCTTCTTTATACAAATTCAAACTTTTTCCATCACCAACATTTAATAGCTATTGTTTAAAATTGTCACATGAAGGTTTTAATTCAATGTGATGGGTCTAAAATTCGTTTATAAGTAGCTATACTTTACTGAATTTTCGATAATCTATGCCTGATTTGCGAGCAAAAAAAAATGAAAAACGCCCGCTGGGCAACAAAACAAAAATTAAAAACGCCCGATATAATGTTTCGGAACATTTTTCGAATAAAATTTATAAATATTTATAAATATTATAAATTACACACACAACTCCGCTACGCCGGTCCCAAGCTCGGGGTCCCACCACATAAGAGGTGGGAAAGGAGGAGGGGGAGGAGTAGCAACCTCGTTAAAATAACCAAGGCTCATCTGGCCCGGATGACAGCACCTTGTTAAAGGTCTCCTTCCTAGGATACAGGATAGGGGAAAAAACCCCGAATATAAATCAATCATGAACAGTGAGTTAATTATAACACTGCCCCAAGCGGGTCAAGCTTTACAGCCCACTCCCGACGTTGGTTCCGATCGGGTGAAAGTCCCGATGGCCGACGCAGGCTCCATGGATGTTGGGGTGAGCCAATAAACTCAAACAAGACAGGAGGTTATAGAGGTGGGTCACTTGGCCCTCAAAGGAAGATTAGCCTCAAGTGACGCATCAGGATGTGATGGAGTCATAAACATGATAATGCACGAGGTATGGTCTAAAATTCAGACAGCAGATCGTGAGGGAGAAGAGTTGATAGACAAGATTCAGAACCATCTGGACAAGATGGATGCTGTAGTAGGTCCAATCAAAAACATTTACAATAGTGTTAAGAATGACATGAGAATGACATGAAGTCTAGCTTTGGACTGATGATGTCAAATAGCTCACGGATCTCGCTGAGCTCAGAAGAAAAACGGGAGGTAGAAACGCCAAGGAAGAGGAAGGAACGGACTCCTACACAGAACGAGACCAATAAGAAAAGAAAAGAAGAGGACAAGACGCCAAAGCACGGACAGAGTGCGCCACTAGCGACGACTTCCAGCACTACTTCCCACCGCCCACAGCAGGGACATTACCACCCTTGCAGAGGGTGGAAACAAGAAAGAAAAAGAAGAAAAAGGAAAAAGAAGACGATAAGATTAACAATGTTGTTGTAGATCAGAAAGGCACTAGAAAATCTAAGCCGCCAAGGGCAAGACCAACCCGACCGGAGACTCTAATTATAAAAGCTACCGACGGGAAGTCCTACGCTGATATCTTGCGAAAGATAAAAGCAGACCCAAAACTGAGGATGGTAGGGAATAGCTTAAATAGGATACTCAAAACGGGGGTTGGTGAATTACTTTTGGAACTCCAACGTACATCGGAAGGGAAGGCAACGGAACTTCTACAAGCGGTGCAAGAAGTGCTAATCACATTTTCTGCCCCCTATCGGAAATTAACGTTCAATACACATAAGAAAATTTGATTTTTCTAATTTTATAAATAGATAAAATTCAATTGTCAATAATCGAATGAAACTTTATTGATTGTGGAATCACTATGAGTTTCTCACCTGAAATTTTCAAGTTTAATATTTTAAAATTAAAATATTGCTTCGAATGCTTTAATGCACCTATTTTTTAATATGATTTTACTAATTAAAAACCGCTGCCAAGTCCTTGGCACTTAGCTTCCTCCTGTTCCGCTTTTTGTTATTTTGTTTTAAATATAATAGTAGATTGTGCCAACCCCATACGAGTAGCACCAACTATTTTTTTCATATAATGCGTTTTGGCGCATGCATTTTCGTGCATCAAGTAGTGAATTATTTATTATATATGTTGATCTTTATGGTCATGAATTTTTCAAAGCGTTTACCAATTTTGGTTCCACCGAGAGGAAGCTTTGTAATAGTAAAATTTTGAGTTACTTCAAAACTTCTAGAAAATACTTTTTGGTGTGTTAGAAGTTCAAATTAAGTGTTTTTAGAAAATGTCCGTATGGATGTGTATGTGCGTGTGTGCGTATGTATACCGTACGTATACCGTAATATTTCTGGAACTACTCCGTCAGTATGAATAAAATTTGACATGCACATATATTTTTGGATTCTGAATTCGGGAAAAACAGTTAGTTTTTATTTTCTCAACAATATTTTTTTAAGGCCATTTTTTGATTTTTGAAAACACTATTTTGCGTTTTTTTAATCATCCCATTGTTACAAACAATTCAGCTATAAAGCATTTGAAAGAGAATAAAATGGCCTACATTTTCTCATTTGGTGCTCAGGATCGACTGCTTTGTTCAGCAGACAAAATGAAAAAGATGATTTCTGGAACTAAACATCACGTGTCAAATATATCCCATTATAATTTCAAGTGATTTGACTACTTATTTTTTCAGTAATAAATCGAAAACTGAATAAAATGAGTATTTTTTGTGCCTTGATTATCGACACAAAAAGGCCTTATTGCACTTAAAATTTCGGGAAAAAGTAGATATTTTATGTGTTTTGGCTAAGTTCATTGCACGGCTTTCAAACCCCTATAGTTCGTAAAATATTAAGGTTTCAATTTTTTTTTTTGATAATTTTTTGATTTCTTTTATCTTTAAAACAATGTAGTCGAATGCTTCAAAATTTTAATTAGTGTTTCACCATAAAAAAGCTATCTGCTGCTAAAATTTTAAACGATTTCGTCGAGCGGTTTTTAACTAAAGATCTAAAATGTAAAAAACGTTTTCTCGAAAATTGCGCGAGCAACCTATCTAATGAATAGTCAGTTGTTCTGATGGTTAGGTTGGTTAGGAACACATGTCAACATGCGTAAATTTCTGTGAGGAAAAATTGATAAATTTATTTGGAGGAAGCTACGTTCCAATGAAATACAAATCAATTATGTCTCTAGTGCAACACCATTATTAGATCATCCTATCCTTCCCCATGTCTCACCGATTCAGGATGGTAGTACCCTGTTCTTAGGTGAGGCTATCTGGTCTTAGACTTGTGGTGAGATGGTAGTACCCCACACATCAGTCTAAAGGCTGCGTGGTTTACCTAAGTGTGCAGGGCATGCGTAGTGGATATCCCCAATTCATCCCCTCCAACACACGAGCAGCTCTCCTCTGGAGGACCTTCCACTGCAGAGGATAGGAAAGTCTTTTGTACACTCAACAGATATTACTGGGTGGATCAAAGACGAGTGTCATTCTTCGAGCGTGCTTTTCTCCCAATCACTAGCCTTGGGTCTCGAATCTTTCGCGTTCGCGTTCTAACACATCGCGGACCGTTTCATAGTGATATGAATTTTTTTTTTAAAATCACCTTTTTTATCATAAAAATTGAACGGAACGGTCAATCTGGAGAATCTTGCGGGAAAAAAGGCAATTTAATGTTCTTTTAGATACACTATTGTTGAATACATTGTATAAATTAGATCATTAAAAAAAGCAAGAATATTTATTCTTAAATAAAAAAATGGCTATAAAATAACCATAATGGTCAGAATCATAAAAACAATGTTTCCCGAATTTAGAATCAAAAAACATATATGCATGTCAAATTTTATTACGATCGATTGCGTGGTTCCAGAATTATGACGGTATAAGTAAATACACACACACACCCATCCGCACGGACATTTTCTAAAAACGCATGATTCGTACTCCAAACAACTCCAAATGAGTTTCTACAAAGTTTCAGCGAAACTGAAAATTTTACTATCACAAAGCTTCCTCTTAGGAGGAAGAAATAATTTTCAATCATAACAAACTTTACTGTTACAATGCCGCTACCCTAAGCGGGTCTTGGGCGTTGTTGTCCAGATCGGATAGGTGGTGATAGGCATCACCACTAGACAGCGCGTACTCAGGTTGCGAATAGAGGATCAGCCCCTGAGAAAGCAGGAATTGAAAAGCAGTCTCGGACAGCCGATAGGAACAGGTGTATGTGTGATGAGCCCACACTGTCAAACGCATTCATCTAGAAACAATACGCAAGCACCACAACAAAAAACACTTCACATTATCTCTTAACTCTCGTAACAAATGACAGCGAATTATGTAAAAAAAGAATCGTTAAGCCAATATGATTCTAAAAATACTTATTATTGTTGCAAATTATTGAATTTGGTTTAAGATTTGTTCATTGCTATAAACTTACACGAATATATTTAAAGATTTTTACAATAAAGCAAAGCTTCTTTTATATTTTATTTATTTTTTTTTTAAGTGGCATTTTGAACTCGATCGTTCATCGCCTCATCTACGCAAGCCTTCCACGTATCTCTATTTTGTGCCAACCCCATCCATTGCGCACTCTCCCTCCCGATTTCAGTTAAGTCCGTTTTAACGCCCCCCCCCCCCCACCTGCGCCTAGCTCTACCTAGAGGTCGCGGTGTGCTTGGCTTTCCTTTCATTATACGCACTGTCGTGCGATCGTCTCCCATTCTTGCCACGTTCCCTGCCCATCTTAGTCTACGCGATTTACTTATTCTGTTTATATTCGGTGACGAGTATAAATTGTGTAGCTCGTCATTGTGCAGTTTCCTCCACTCCCCGGTTTCTTCATCTTTCTTTGGCCCGTATATTTTCCGCAGAACCTTATTTTCGAACACCCTAAAACGGTTTTCTTCCGCTTTAGTTAGCGCCCAGGTTTCGCACCCGTACAAAATTACCGGCATTATTATAGTCCTATATATCCTTACTTTTATATTTCTAGACAGCAGTTTTGATTTTAGTAATCTATTCACGGCGTAGAAGCAGGCATTACCCGAATGAAGTCTCTTGTTAATCTCGGCTTTAATTTCGTTTCGATCATTTATGGTTGTGCCTAAATATCTGAATTCGCTAACCTTTTCGAAAGTATAATTTCCGACTCTAAAATCACCCTCACCTTCGCAAATTCCCAGTTTGTCCATGATCATATATTTCGTTTTCGATTCGCTCACCTCTAGCCCCGTGTCCTCAGCCGCATTTATGAGAATTTCCGCATTTCTCGCTACCGCTGCACCGTTATCTCCCAGTATGTCTAAGTCATCCGCATATCCCAGAATATGTGTTTTTCCGTTAAGGGTTGCACCTAACCCGCTAGTCTACATTTTTCTAACAACATATTCTAGCGTTAAGTTAAAGACTACCGTAGAAAGACCGTCACCTTGTTTCAAACCGTCGCGTATCATGAATGAGCACAAGGATTTCATACATTTTGCTTCGTTTGATAGAGTCGTACGCTTTTTTAAAGTCTATAAATAGTTGGTGTATTGTTTCGCAATGTTCCCATTTTTTCTCTAACAACTGTCTTATAGTAAACATTTGATCGCTCGTCGACCTGTTACGCCGGAATCCACACTGATACTCTCCTATTATATCTTCCGCGAAGGTCGTGAGTCTGACCTGTATTACGTTTGATAGAACTTTGTAGCAGGTAGCTAAAAGTGAGATTCCCCGGTAGTTATTGCAATCTGTCTTATCTCCCTTTTTGAAAATCGGTATGATGATGGATTCTTTCCAGTTTCCCGGTATCGTTTCATTTTTCCAAATAGCACATACTAGTTCAAAAATTCTGAATATAAGCGCGGTGCCCCCATATTTAAGTAGTTCAGCTGGTATAGAATCGTTTCCCGCGGCCTTATTGTTTTTTAGTTTTTTGATCGCGGCTTCTACTTCTTTGTAGGTCGGTTCTTCCATATGGAGTTCAGCAATGTGGATTTCATCTCCCGTTTCCTCGCAGTTTTCATGTACGTTTAGTAACTTATCAAAATATCCTTTCCACAGCTTTAGCAGTTCATTTTCGCTTGTAACGAGATTCCCGCCCTCATCTTTCATTAATTGCGATCTACTCTGGAAACCCTTCCTAATAGCGTTGATTCCTTTGTACATCTCGCGCGGGTTATTTTCCTTACTGTAAGTTTCTATTTTTCTAATCTCGCTCTTTTGGTACTCGCGCTTTTTGTTTCTGTAAATCACACCCACTTGCTTTCTTATTTCGTGGTACTCTTCTACGGTCCTATCGTTTCCATTGTCAACGCTGTCTACTTTAGCCTTTTGCGCCTTTCAAACCAGAGTTCACACTCTTCGTCAAACCATGGTTTGCTCTTTGGCTTTTTCTTTTTACCTAGCACTTTGTTCGCGGCCTCTTTTACCGTTCTTTCGATAGCCCCCCATAGACTGTTTGGGTCGTCATCTACCTCCGTCGGTGCATCTGTGTCCTCGAGAACCTGAAACCGGTTACATATTTCTACTTGATACTGAATTCGCTTTACCCCGTTTCGTAGCTTTTCAATGTCGAAGGTTTGTACTTTGTTCGCCCGTTTACTATTTTGCTCGGCTACTAATTTGGCCACTACTAGAAAATGATCCGAGTCGCAATCCGCCCCCCTATAGGTTCTTACGTCAAGTACATTTGTGTGGCGCCTCTTATCGATAAGGAAGTGATCGATTTGATTTTGCGGGGCTCCTTCTGGCGATGTCCACGTTGCTTTGTGTATATCCTTGTGCTTAAAGAACGTAGTTTTTACTATAAGATCTTTTGCCGCCGCGAAATTTATGACTCTAATACCGTTATCGTTGCTGGTTTCGTGCAGACTTTCCTTGCCAATAGTGGGCCTAAACATTTCCTCTTTCCCTATTTTAGCGTTGAAATCCCCCACTACTATTTTGGTGTCGTAGGACGCGAATTGGTCGATTAATTGTTCTAAAGCTTCGTAATAAAGATCCTTTACCTCTTCATCTTTGTCCTCCGTAGGACAATGTACGTTAATAACCACGTAATTGTACCACGCTCCTTCGATGATGATATACGAGAGTCTGTCGTTCACGAATTTGAAGCTTTTAACAGCGTGTATAATTCTTTTGCTAACCAGAAATTCGGTACCGAAGGAGTGTCCGCTCGCGCCCCCGAATATAAAGGTGAAGTTATCTTTTGTTGAAATACCGCTATCTTGCCACCGAGTTTCTTGTATTGCTACTAAATCTAATTTGCGCCCGCTAGCTTCTATTAAGATTTCCTGGTACGCGCCTGCTCTGTATAAACTGCGCATATTCCACGTTCCCACCTTTAAGTCCCTATTGGTTTTGGTTTGGTTTTGTTTTTTTTTTGAGCTATGATAGTAAGTTAAACCCGCGCGTTTTGGATCCTGTTCCGATTGCAGGTGAGTCAAGCGTTCTAGAGGTGATAACCCCCATACCTCTCTAGAACTAAATATGAGAGCTTTCCGACTTTGATGAGGACGGAGCCAACTCATCGTCGGACACACTACGGAATCATTCTCGTATCCTAACGCCCCCCTGCAAGGCAGCGCGCCTTCGCTGGCTTCGTTACCGCGTAAGACCAGGTGGCGAATCGTTCTACAGATCCCCTTTCGGGGCAGTTGTCATCGCTCCCGCATCCTCCACGACAGCAGGATTTTCGTAATGTGTGCTAAAAGAGATAGAATATAGACATAGTGAGGTAGAAAGAGAAATTGAAAATAGGAAATATTGTTTAGTGTTCGTTGTTGTGGTGGTGCTTGCGTAGTATTTCTAGATGAATGCGTTCGCCACTGTGGGCTCATCACACCCACGCCCGGTATAATGCGTTCAATTGAAGTTCAGAATTACTATGACTTCTCGAAAGCCTTATTATCTTGCGTATCTTGTCTTTCAGGACCTGCTGCTGTATTGAACAACCTAGATCATCTGGGGCGTGAGGGTCTTGATAATGCTGGCGGACAACAGCGGTAGACTTGGATTTGTGGCCGGGTGTCACGGATATGCTAAGCTTGAGGTTGGTCGGACTTCCGACACTGCCGATCTATGGGGGCCGCGTCGACTTCTCGTTGACGTCTATCGCCTCCTCCTCATTGACGTCTGTCGACTCCTCCTCATCCTCGAACTTGATCAAACGTTTCGTCGCAAACTCGTTCTCGTGCTCTCGTTGTGTAACGCGCCGTTTCCGTCTTGATGGTGTTGAGCGCCAAGTGTCATTTGCTGGTCCTCGGAGCAGCTCCGGCAGTCGTCGTTACGGCGCTCGCCAATTGTGGCAAACCCTGCTGCACTAATATGTGAGGGCTAACCAAAATCGCTGTAACGAAAGAAGAAGTCTTTCATTGTCCTTTTTGTTCATTGTCGACTGATTCCGAAGAAACAATGGTATAAGGTTTCGGAGAGAGCATATAGTTGCCGTTGAAGAGGCTATAGATGTGGAGGTCGGCATTACAGGGACGAGGTCTTCGTCGAGCTTAAGCGGTGAGAACTCATGAAGTTGAAGACGAGCTCATAGATTTTTCGTGGATCGCGGTGTCGATCTCGCTCTTCTCTGTTGTGGCAGTCCTGCATGTCCTAAAGCGATTGGCCGGTGCCCAGTTTCCAGTCCACCGATATCAACCAAGGGTCACAAGATGTTCGCTCATGTATAGAGCACGCTGTTGTTTACTCTATGGATTCACACGTCCTGTTTGTGATGATCCACGCAAGTGCTTGCGTCAAAACAGATCAATTCTTCAGATTCGTCAATTGCATGATCTGAATAAAACTACTCAATTTCATTCGAATACTTTTATTGATCTGCTGCAGCAAAAAATAATGTTGAATTTTAATGACCATTGATTTGTGTACAAAAGATTTTAGGGATTGTAATGATAATAACATGTAAAATTTATAAGTTAATAATACGATTAGAAAATAATAATCAACAGGACCTTTTTCGCAATAGCATTATTCCAGCTAAGGAAGCAGACTAAACTATTCCTGATAAATGCTGCACTACGGGATAATACTTATTTAACATGGTTGGTCAGTATTTATTTGTTTCTGTTCATTTTTGTGTGTAACGGGCCTAATCTTCAGTCACGACAGTGGCAGCACTTCCATCTGTCTAGCAGCTACGGCTATGCCAGAGCTGGAATGGCAGTACGACACTGCAACGTACGACAGTCCCGCCATCTACGACATGTTGCACGACACTTATGACGGTTTATGTCGCGTTGTTGGGGCCTATAGTTTTAGACTTATTGAACGACGACAGCACCACTATGTGCTCTCTATTAACTTGGTGTGTTCTTATCTAAATTGTTCTTAATTCTGTTACTATATTCCGTAAAAGACATGGAGTCATGCTAGCAAATTGTGTAAGGAGTGAAGTTGCCTTAGATTACTAATAGTGTTATTTTATAGTTATATTTATGTAGATTATGAGTCGAATCGTTTGTCCAATTGTAATATTAAAGTTTACACTCCATATTTAGTTAGTACTTATTTTAGATTTAAGTTTGTTTTGACGTTTTGACTTTTCAATTTTAAATTATAAATTATATTGCATATATTATTAGTGCATAATAATATTGTTTGATAGTTATTATTTTTCTCTAATTATTAGTGATATATGTGCGTGTATGTATATAATTTGTTGAATTGCACAAGTGTTTCATGTATGCGTATCCTGCCTTCAATAAAGTACTTCAATGGAATTATTAAATAAGTGATTTATTATAAATTAAAAACAAAAATTATTGTTTAAAACTTTTTCTATTAAGCATTTACTTTGTGGAATTTATTGTATTAAATTTTTATAATTTATATGTAGTCTTATAATTATGAGGCATAGTGTTACGTTCAGAGCAAGCAAGATTAAAGATTTATCGTGTTAGACTTTGTGTTTATATGCGGTAGTTGTATATGTATGTTATACACATCTACACATTTAATATTTGCATGTTACTTAAAATCTTGAATTGGTGAATTTTTTATTACACTCTTGCGTCCACTAAACACTTACATATGTGTAGATGTGTATAACATACATATACAACTACCGCATATAAACACAAAGTCTAACACGATAAATCTTTAATCTTGCTTGCTCTGAACGTAACACTATGCCTCATAATTATAAGAC
>QLYP01000784.1:31903-50954 GCA_016647725.1 Nasonia giraulti
ATATATATATATATATATATATATATATATATATATATATATATATAAAATCTGAATTGAAAAGTGAATCTTGTAATATATATATATATATATATATTACAAGATTCACGAAGACAAAAGAAAGAGAAGGTTTAGTCAGAAAAAAGATAAAAGGAAGTAGGGTAAAAACATTCTAAAAATTTAGTGTAGGCATTGTGCAGAATATCGTATATATAGTGAGTTTGAGTGAAAAAGTTGATTCAATCAAGTATGACATGTAATATAAGGTTTTTTAAAAAAATTAG
Organism: Nasonia giraulti; assembly: GCA_016647725.1. NCBI lineage: Eukaryota > Metazoa > Arthropoda > Insecta > Hymenoptera > Pteromalidae > Nasonia > Nasonia giraulti. Next base: position 32,188 of record QLYP01000784.1, read on the forward strand.
GCTAGGCGTAGTGTGGTATATAGTATATTCAATATATATAGTCAGTTTGAGTGAAAAATGTTGATTCAAGCAAGTATGACAGTATGACATGTAATATAAGGTTTTTCGAAAAATTTAGGCTATGCGTAGTGTAGAATATAGTATAATCAATATGTATATTGAGTTTAAGTGCAAAAAGTTTGTTCAGGAAAGTATGAAGTGTAATATAAGGTCACTTCGTATAAAAATTAGTAAAAGTATGCATATATATATATGGTGATGAGTATAATAAAATACAGTTACAGTGCAAGTGTTTAATATAGTAGTTGTAAATTATAAGTTAGAGTGGATTCATATTTTCTTAAGATTTAAGGTTATGCAGAGGGATAAAATATCAAATATACGTATATATAGATACATATGCACAGTGATGGCTTAGAATATAGTATAATGATCATATACATATAGTCATTGTACAAGTAAGGAGACCAGTACCCGGACAAAAATGAAATTCAGACCTATGCTTGGACACTCAAAAATAAATTGTAACGATAAATTAAACTATATAATGTCAAAAAACAAAATGGATTATTATTGTTAATACTATTTTTAATAACATACTTAAATTTCGTATTAATTTTGTACATAATTTAATAAAAATAAACAAGTTGAAATTTTGCCATAAGCCCCATAAGAAAAGCATAATTTTCGTCCACTAGTTTTACATTTTTGAAAACTGTTTAATAATAATAAATTATCTGAAGTACGTATTACATACGTAATACTTTTATTTTGTAGCTCTTGCACTGTAGAACAACTTTTCCATTTAAATATTGTTAAAAAAAAAATTATTTAAGCCAGTACATGGACACATGTTTCGCTTTATTTTTACCCTTTAAAACTGTTGTTTAAAATGCATCATTGTAATAATATAGATAAATTATAATCGTCATAGAGTTATGTAATTGTAAATAATCTCAAAGAAAAAAAATGTGTATCTTGTGCAACTTAACCTACAAATCTACAAACGGAATGTTACCCTTGGGAGAGAACCTAACCGTACTGAAGAGTGGAACTTTACCGCTTAAATGAGACGAAGTGCATAGTTTTTTTAAATTAATAATAAAAGTAATGTTGTATGTTGAGTAATATAAGGTTACTTCTTATAAACATCAGGTCCTGCGCACGGACGGAAAGTCAATTTTTGGAGAATGAGGCTTCGCTAGTAGAAAGACTTTATTCAATTGGGTATTTAAAATTTTTAAATACTGTGAATTTGTTCAGAATTTAATTTTCTACAAAATAGCCAGAATAGTTTTATGAAAAAACCTTTTTGTAAAAAATAGCTCAGAATGAATTGAAAAAAAAAAACACATTTTTGGTCAAATCCAATAGGCGTTCGCCCAAGGTATAAGACGTTTCTTCGAAACTCTTTATACGGGACGAGTACCTAAAAACGGCCTGACTGTCAATTTTTGCAGCAGTAAGACGGATCGTAATGCGATTTTTTGCATTTGATGTGTCAGAGCGTTAGGACATTTTGTGACCTAGTGTGATTAATTACTTTTTTTGAAAATGCATAAATAATATGCATTTCAGAATTGCATCCCGTGGAGACACTAAGTAAAAAATTTACAACTCAGTAAATATTGATGAAACTGAGTCTAGTTTTGCTACTCGTGGGTTTTTGGGGTCGCTGATTACGAATACGTCATCGGCAACGGCCTCCAAGGTACCTGGTGCCCAGGGTAGACCGCATGAACGTCGTCTCCGATAATTTTATGGGAAATTATAACATAGCGACTAGAAACTTGTAACTCGGAGTTTTCGAGGTCACTGAACACGAATATGGCGACGGCGACGGCCTCCGAGGCACCTAGTGCCCAGGGTAGACCATAAGAACGTCGTCTCTGAGAATTTTATAGAAAATTGTAACATAGCGACTCGAAACTCGTTACTCCGGCGTTTTTGGGTCCCTGAACACGAATATGGCGACGGCAACGACGTCCGAGGTACCCGGTGCGCAGTGTGGACAGTATTAACGTCGTCTCCTAGAGTTTTGTGGGAATTTGAAACATAATTTGAAACTTTTTATTTGGGGGTTTTCGAGGTCGCAGAACAGGAATATTGTGACGGCAACGCTCGTAGAGGTACTCTGTATCCAGGGTGGAGAGTGTCAACGTCGTCTTCTGGAGTTTTGTGGAAATTTGATAGTAATTAAATCAAATAAGTTACTCATGGATTTTTTGAGCCACTGAACATAGATATGGTGTTTTACTAAAGATAATTCTGGGAGACGACGTTGATACTGTCTTCCCTGGGTACCAGGTACCCAGAAGAACCTTGCCGTTACTATATTCGTGTTCAGCGACCTCGAAAATCCCCGAGTAACGAGTTACGAGTCGTTATGTTACAATTTCCCGTAAAATTTTTGGAGATGACCTTCATGTGGTCTACCCAGGGCACCAGGTACCTCGGAGGCCGTTGTCGATGCCGTATTCATAATCAGCAACCCTAAAAACCCACGAGTAACAAAACTGAACTCATTTCCATCAATAATTACAAAGTTGTAAATTTTTTATTCAGTGTCTCCAAGGAATGCAATTCTAAAATCCATATCATTTATGCAATAATGCATTTTCAAACAAGTAATTAATCGCACTAGGTCACAAAATTTCCTGACGCTCTGACGAATCGAATGCAAAAAACCGCATGACGATCCGTCTTACTGCTCAGCAAATCGACAGTCCATTGCTTCATTCCCTCGACTATAGGCTATGTTAATGTTTACACATGGCTGGACGTACTCTGCTGCGGCATGTACCTCTGTCGTCTCAAACAAACACTGATGCACGTTTGTAAACGATGCAAGAAAAACTAGATAAGACAGCTAGACAACTTCTAGTTTGAAAAGTCTAGTCCTCTTTCCTCATAATCTTTGTGTAGGTAGATGCTTACTCCGTGCGTTCGGCTCTCTGCAACTATGATTCGTTTTGTAAAAGGCAGCGACGCTTAGTGGACACCTTTCTCACTCTTTTACTATTAGAGTTTCTGTTGTAAAATGTAAATATATATGATCGTGATACAACTCAGAAATGGTACACGTCGCGCCATCTGTTGGTTTACGACGATTTTGTGCAGTCAATCTCACGTGAGAGCAAGCGTATCGCGCATGCCTCGCGACTATACTCTAAGCGCCTATTGAAACGGTCCGCGAAGGGTTAATACGCGAACGCGAAGGATTCGAGACCCGAGGTTAGTTAGTAAGGCGGGAGAGAAGCACATTCGAAAAGCGATAGCAGTCTTTGATCCACCCGGTAATATCTGTTGAGTGGACAAAAGACCTCCCTATCCTCTGTAATGGCCGAGCCTCCAGAGGAGAGCTGCTAGTATGTAGAGGGAGACGAGTAGGATATTCCCACTACGCATATCCCGCACACTTAGGTAAACCACACAGCTATTAGACTGATGTGGGAGGTACTACCATCTCACTATGAGTTTAGAACCAGATGCGCCGCCTAAATGCACTACCATCCTGCACCGGTGACACAACTGATGGAGGGATGGAGTGGGTAATGCTAAACAAAGGTTGAAATAGTTTATATGTTTTAAATGTCTTTCATTTATTTATTTAATCCTTCAATATTCAATTATAAGCGATGCTGGATCTCAGTCTACAAGGAGAGGGAGTGGACTGCACACATACTCTTCGAGAGCCTGGGGCTCATGGACTACTGGGTATGGTGGAGTCCGGAGCAAGCAGCGAGTACTACCATTCGCACGTTGCTCAGTTGAGAGACAGATCATTAATGCTTGCTCCTGGCTCCGGGGCTCCTTATATACCCGGGATGCTCCGTCTCTCCGTGTTATCTGCGCGCACGCCGTCTACCAGCGCTTAGGTAGACTATTTACATGTAGCTACTAGCGCCACTCGGTCGGTAACTTGCCTACGCCAGACAAGTTATCTGTTGCTGTTCTCTTATTCCCCGAGCTGGTCCTGCCGTCTCACTATACTACACTGTACACTCTCGTTCGTAGAGTCAGACTATACCGCGTTGTACTACACATTCTCTCTCTCGCGACTATAAGACTCATATGTGAGCGGGCGTGTTTCTCGTCAGACTATTGCCGACTACAATATATAATTATTCATTATTAATCCAAGTGTCCACTTATTTATCCAACCTTCCAACATGGTAGCAGAGCGTTGGAGACTTTTATTTTCATTTTTTACATTAACCTTCGGGAAGATGTAAAAAATGAAGGGGGGTTAAGAAAAGCCACGTGGAAAAGAAGTTAACGGTTATTGCTAACAAAGTGAATCGCGCAGTGAAAAATTGAGCAGTGAAATAAAAGGAGAAAATTTCTCAATAAAAATTATAAGCTTATGAAGCATGAAAATTCGAATTTTTGCATCGAAACGTCTGTCGAATAAAGAAAAATTTCAAGTGAAGATTAACCAGTTCAGAAAAGGTCAAAGTCAAAAAATATATGCTCAGTGACGAAGATAAAGTTGTCAGGTACTAAACAATAAGAAGATTTTTGAAAATTAATAAAGATTAAAGTGCGATGTCAATAGATTAAAGTCGGCAAGAGAAAAACGTGGTGACGTGCAGGTATAGAGCACGTGTCCAATTTAGATGTTAAGCACATGTTTTCGTGGCTTAAACATATAGTGAAACAAGAGAATTAATTAGATACTACAGATATTGAATTAACAAAGAAAATAAGAAATAAGATTAGAAATCTACATAATATTAATTTGCTTAAATGTCTGTCCAAAACGTCATTTCCAGTTCAATTTATTCAAATCCCTTCAATTCTAATCGAAATTTTTTTATCTGTCTCATTTAGTCCTAACATCTGAGAACATTTCTACCGTTTTATTTTATTTTTTTTGTGCGCCAATATTGTGATATTTTAATGTAAAGATTAAATTTTGCACTTTCCGGGTTTTCAGGGAATTTTTCAGGACTTCTTGGAATTTTAGTCTTCCTAGAATTCTGGAACTGATAATATATTCTTGATTATAAACAAGGTTTTTTTGTGGTTAAACATTGTATAACTTAGAATGTAGCATCATATATCATATATATTACATTATAAAGGATTAACCTCAGGATCATCCTGACACCTAGACATCCTCTACTGGGAGTAAAAATTTGTTTTTGGTATATTTGATGTATACTAAGTGCGTTGTATCATAGACTATGTCTCGCCATCCGGGTGGTGATTTTGACACCTGGACATCGTCTACTGGAAGTAAAAATTTTCTTCTGGTACTTTTGTTGTATACTAAGTGCGTTGTATCATAGACCATGTCTCGCCATCCGGGAGGAGATTTTGACACCTGGACATTGTGCACTGGAAGTAAAAATTTATTTTTGATTTCGCCTGTGTGTGTGAGCGCGCGCGTGTGCGTGTGCCTGTGTGTATGTGTGTGTGTGAGGGCGTACATTAAGAACAAAAATTAGATTCCAATCCAAGCTTCTTAATAATACACTATGCGTTTAACAGGGTTGAAACTGGCATTCTTTCGATATAACAATGAGTGAATATATTGTTTTAACAACTTGAAATAAATCACCATGCAAAATTTTAGCCCTCTAAGTATGATGGTTTTTAATTAAGAGCAAAATAAAATTCTCAATAATTGTACGATTAATTTTTTCAGTTTTTCTTATTGCTGTCAATTAAAAACTACCATACTTAGAGGGCTAAAATTTTGCATGGTGATTTGTTTCAATTTGTTAAAACAATATATTCACATGCCTTTATCTCAAGTGCTGTAGTTTAAATTCTCATGTAAACACCCATCTGTAAATTTCGCACTGAGCCATAAGATTCAGTATGGATTAGCTAGCAAAGACGCAGTCAAGTAAAAATTGTTACGCTTGCCTGATTATACACAATAAAATAAACATCTACATCACAAACTTACATGAATACACTGCATATAAGACACTAAAATGATGGATATTGCCTGCGACTGACTCAAACACTAAGTTGAAGAATATCTATCAAGATCAACATATTTAAACTCCATCATTGGTAATCTTGAACACACAGATTCCACCTGATGTTTTCTAATATCCACACTTAAGTACATATTAAAAACTATATATGTCAATGCGAATGTGGTCATGTTTATACAAATACATAAATGTGTGCAAGGTTAGGTTGCCATTCTTGAAATGTCCATAATTTTTTTGACATATTATGCCCACTTACCATCACCTGTTAACAGGGGCACATGATTACGATATGCCACATACTTATCCAAAGAATACATGACTCCTTAATGTAAGTTTTATTATAATCGTTAAGATTAATCATGATTCATAAAAAGGAGGATTTATTTTAAGGAGTTAATAAGAAATCAACGTCTATGCTTTAGAAGAAAGTAAATTTTTCACTTTCTAAAAACTTGACAAATCTCTTGAATATTGTAAAACATATAACAAGGTGTCAAGAATAAAGTATAAAATCTAGATTTAGTGTCAGTATGAAAATAATTACATTAAAAAAAAAACAGTTTAAATTTTATGATAACAAATCTTCACAAACTTATGAAACTCTTCATGCAATTATTATAAAATATGTACTAAGATGTTATATAAAATATATAAGTTTGAATGTAGTATGAATATGGAATTAATGATATTTTCAAAAAGAAATTTTACATTTAGCGTTATCATTTAATTTGATTAATTATATATATTTTAAACTTTATACTTAAATTTTTATTTTTTAACACGAAAAAAAATTTATTTAGATTAAATTATTGAAATACAAAAATGTTAGAGCTCACAGCTAGTTTTCGTGTTATCACCCTGACGGTAACACCAGTACTGGCCCTTATTATATGAAATTTACAAATTTTACTTAACTTATAATAAATATATTAAAGTTGACAAATTTTGAATGAATATCACCTGATTATCACCTGATTATCATTAAAATGTTATCTCACATAAACGCATATTTATAATTATCAGCTTTATTAAAAATATTGAGCTGATATCACTTGATAATCAGCTGACGTTTTAGCATGGTTATCAGCTGATGATCAGCTGATTGTCATCTGATTTTTTTTAGTATGGTAATACATCACATCGCACAAATTTAAATAATAAGTATTATGTTTTAATGTTATAATGCAATTACTTTTGATTTTAAAATAACGTTATTTTTAAATATTGATTGTTGCAGACCAACCGAGGACGAGGTGCTCAATCCAGTCAAGGTCAACGAGGTCATCAAAGAGGCTACAACAGAGGAAACTACAGAGGACGAGATCGTGGACGAGGAACAAGCCAATCGAATGGCGAATCATCCAGCGATCAACACAACTACACATCCGAATCGTGGCTAACACAGGTGTGCAACTTGGAGTCAAGTCAGGTAATAAGTTTCAGTGAAAGTGAAAATAGTGATAATCCGTGTGTTATAAATTGGTTACTAGATAGTGGGTGTACGGATCACCTAATAAAAAGTGAAAAATATTTCAATGATTATGTAGATTTAAAAATTCCTATTAATGTAAAATTGCCAGATGATAAAATGCTAACAGCAACAAAAGAAGGCACTGTTAAAGTTCGTTTCAAAAATTATCACAATGAAAAATGTGTTGATATTAAAAATGTCTATTATGTTGAAGGCATCAAGCAAAATTTATTGAGTTTTTCTAAAATCACAAAAAGTTATACGATAGTAGCAAGAAACGAAAATGCCAAAATTTATAATCAGTCTAGAGAATTAGTAGCTGTTGCAAACAAAATCGATAATCTGTATGTTATGAAAAGCCAGGTAATTCAAAAAGAAAATAATCAAATGTACGCAAATTCATTGAAATTAACCGATAAAGAAAAATGGCATAGGGCACTTGGTCATGTTAACTTTCAATATTTAAACAAATTAGTAAAAAATAAATTAGTTGAAGGATTGCCAGATAAAATAGAAAATGTCGAAATGAAATGTGCAAATTTTATAGAGAGTAAAATGGCAAATATACCGTTCGAAAATAATAGAACAAAAACTACTGAAATTTCTATAGCACAACTGGTTATGGTGGAGAAAAATATTTCCTAACTTTCGTTGATGACTATAGTAAATGCACAAGAAGAGAATTTTTTGTATTAAAAGTAAAGCTGAAACAGCTAGTTGTTTAAAAGAATTTGTTAATTTAGTTGAAAATAAATGCAATAAAAACGTAAAGAAAATACGACGTGACAATGGCAAAGAATATTTAAATAAGGAAATTCATGATTTTGTAAAATCTAAAGGTATTGAATTATTGCCATGCCCACCGTATGTCCATGAATTAAATGGAGTAGCGGAAAGATACAATAGATCCGCAATGGATATGGGTAGATGCTTAATGCGAGAAGCTAAAATTCACAGGTGTTACTGGCCCGAAATCATGAAAACGGTCGCGTATTTAAATACCGTACAATTGCAAATACAGCGGAAAATAAAACACCGTACGAAATATTTTTAGGAAAAAAACCGAATGTCGAACACTTAAAAATTTATGGAAGTAGAGTTTTTGTAAGAGTACCAGAAGCATTGAGAAAAAGTAAATGGGATGATAAAGCCAAATTAGGCATACTTGCAGGCTAAATTGAAAGCGGTTATAGAGTTTTAGTTAACGCTAAAATAATTAATGCTAGACATGTTCAAATAGTGGAAGAAAACACTTAAATCATTTGTTTAGAAAAACTTGATGATGAAAAAGTTCGAGATTTGGAAAATAACAAATCCATTAATGTAGAAAATGAAATACAGGAAAATGAATACGATGTAAATTCAAATAAAACAAACACACTTATCTCTACTCAGACCTTAGGAGAAAGTACAGATAACGAATCAAATCTTGACATTGTTGAAAACGAAAATAAAAATACAGAAAATTTAACTGTAAAAAGAACGTCCAATAGAAAGAAAAGTTATGTAAGTAGATATGGAAATCCTGTAACTCATTTTATTTATGTAAATGATATTGATGTAAATGTACCTAATACATTCAAGGAGGCGATAAACTCTAGCGAACACAAGCAATGGAAAATTGCAATGGATTCTGAAATTAATAGTTTCATGAAAAATAATACTTGGCAAATTGTTGAAAGACCAAATAATAAAAAAGTTATTGATGTAAAATCGGTCTACAAAAAGAAAAATAATAATGTTTATAAAGCTAGATTAGTTGTAAGAGGTTTTCAGCAAAGAGAATACATTAAAAATGTTTATTCGCCAGTAGGCAAAATGCAAACTTTGAAAATTTTACTGTCATATAGCTGTACAAATGACTTGTTTATTAAACAAATGGATATAGAGACAGCATTCTTAAATGGTCATGTAAAATCAGAAGTATACATAAATGAACCGAAAGGATATGAAACAGGTGACAATGAAGTTTGCAAATTGCAAAAAGCACTATATGGTCTCAGAGAAAGCCCAAGAGTTTGGTATGAATGCTTCAAAAAATTCATAGAAAGTTTAAATTTCGTAAGAAGCAATTATGATTACTGTTTATATGTAAATAATACAAGCACAGATCCAATATATATACTAGTCTTTGTAGATGATCTCATAATTTGTTGCAAAGATAAAATTAAAATAAACAAAGTAAACGCCAGTCTAATGCAAAGATTCGCAGTGAAAGATATGGGCAAAATCAGCCAATACATTGGAATTGATATAGATTATAGTAATGATAGAACTAAAATGACCTTAAGTCAAACTAAATATATTGAATCTTTAGCTATAAAATACACTTTAGAAAATGCCAAACTGTATGATACTCCAATGGAGACTAACCTAAAACTAGAACAAGCTAGTGATATTGATGAAAATATAAAATACAGAAATTTGATTGGCGAATTATTATATATAAGTACAGGCACAAGGCCAGACATTGCGTTTAGCGATACCAAAATTGCTACGACCAAACACATTATAAATGAGCAATGCGAATTTTAAAGTATTTATATAAAAGTAAAGCTCTCAAATTAACGTACTGCGATAATGCAAATAGCGAAATATTAGATTGTATGGTAGATTCTGATTACGCGGTAGATAGTGTAGATAGAAAATCTACAACAGGTTTTGTAATAAGATTTTATGATAATGTAATTTTTTGGAAAACACATAAACAGACTACAGTAACAAAATGTTCTACTTTCGCAGAATATACTGCTATGACAGAAGCAGTAACAGAAGTACTGTTTATAAAAAATCTTTTACACGAAATGGTCAATTTAAAATTCGATAAACCTATAAACATGTTCGAGGATAACTCAGGTGCAATTGCTATTGCAAAATACGGAAATTTTACAAAAAAATTCAAAGCACATCGAAGTCCAATATCATTACATAAATGAAAATTATGAAAATGGAATAATTGACATTGTAAAAATAGATTCAAATTCGAACTTAGCTGATATGTTAACTAAAAGTCTAGACAAAACCAAGTTTTTGAGAAACAGAGAAGCGTTAAGATTATAAATTGCAAAAAGAAAATAATGTTTGTAAAAAATCAAGATCATAAAATTTAGGAGGCGTGTTGTAAAATGTAAATATATATGATCGTGATACTACTCAGAAATGGTACACATCGCGCCATCTATTGGTTTACGACGATTTTGTGCAGTCAGACAATCTCACGCGAGAGCAAGCGCATCGCACATGACTCGCGACTATACTCTAAGCGTCTATACTATACTGTACACTCTCGTTCGCAGAGTCAGACTATATCGCGCTGTACTACACATTCTCTCTCTCGACTATAAGACTCAGATGTGAGCGGACGTGTTTCTCGTCAGACTATTGCCGACTACAATATATAATTATTCATTATTAACCCAAGTGTCCACATATTTATCCAACCTTCCAATAGTTCCACATAATTAATATGTTCTAGAGACATTTGCGGCGTAGTATATTATATTGCACTGATTGCTGAAAGGTAACAACCTTAATATAACCTATTATCATGACATATTTTGTATTGTTGTGCTTAAAAAGATGAGAATCGCACATGACCAAAACTTTAAGAAATCATCGCAAATTAATTTTTGATCATAATTATTTTGCTAAAAGAAACATTTTTGAAGCAAAATATTATAATCATTAGAAAGTTCTCATTAAAATCTTTAAGATACATTACCCAAACATAAGCATCTAAGACACATCAGACAAGAAATCATTGGAGACAATAAAACGCATATAGCTTATTCAGCAAATTCAAAGTATAATAGAGTCGCGCTGCTCACTGACGGCACAGTGTATAAAAACTTGTACATGCCATCCGGGCGCTACCGCGCCCCTTGATAGTAGAGATCTCATTTGAGATTTATCAATAGGGATGACTATAGATAATTAATAAAAACGTTAAAATATTAAAAATTCACATCAGCTTCGGGTGTGCAGTCGCACGGCTCAGGGAAAAAAATATATGCAGGGTGGGCCATTTTAATCTATAAACCCCAATTACTCTGTTCCGAGGTGTTATTAAAAATGTTCAAACAAAAGTTGTTAGTGGCAAAAGGGGCCACCTTTTGGTGATATTAGATTTGACCTTTGAAGTCCTTAGAAGGTCATTTGAAGGTCAGTGTTTTTTTTTAAATAGGAACCCCTATTTTTGACACCGGATTCAGAAAGAGCGGAAAATTTTACGTCGGAAAACAGATTTCTAATTATTTTCCATGACCTTTAGAAGGTCATTTCAAGGTCAAATAACAGAAAACCCATTTTTGCATGAATATTGAAGGTTTAGGTGTTTTCTTTTAAACGGGAAACCTTATTTTTGTTACAACCCTATTTAATTTTTTTTTCACGAACTTTCAGAAGGTCATTTCAAGGTCAAAAACTAAAAAGTCCTGTGTTCGTTATTTGATAGCATTTTCTGATAGCATAATTGTAGTAAGAGTTCTTTTATTAGCAATATTCAACCCTAATGTGACAAAAATCTTAATAATATTGACCTGTAAGAGGTTGTCCTTACGTTTAGCGTTACCCAGAAACAACGACGTGGACGTAGTAAGGTCTGTTTCCTTTGGGGTGCTTGTTTAACGAGAGTCCCCGTGCCTCTCACGATGGGGTGCTTGTTTAAAGTGAGTCCCCTTGCCTCTCACTATTTTAACCATGAAGCAACTGTTCGAAGTTGCCTCCATTTGCTTGTAGGCACAAAGTTAAACGACGTTGAAAATGTCGTACGGTGTTCAGTAGAGTCTGTCTCGAAATCGCTGCACAGGCTTGACGAATGCGATCTTGCATGTCTTCTCTAGTTGTGGGCCGCTCTTCAAAAACAACATTCTTCAGGTAGCCCCACAAATAAAAGTCTGGAGATGTTAAGTCAGGTGAGTTAGGAGGCCAATTAACTTGTCCTTCTTTACCGATCCATCTTTCACGGTAATTCTGATTCAAAAATTGTCGGACAATTAGTGCAAAGTGTGGTGCTGCACCATCCTGCTGAAACCACATCCTTCGTCTTGTTTCTAAATCAACATCTTCTAATAATACTGGCAACTGGTCTCTTATTAATTGTAAATAGCTGTTTCTATCAACATTCTGCTCAAAACAGTAAGGGCCAATCAAATACCCATTAACAATCCCACACCATACCATAAGGCTCCAATGATGCTGATGGTCTACAGTTCTGTGCCAATGAGTATTTTCATTTGACCAATAGTGACAATTGTGCCTATTTAATTGTCCATCGCTATAAAATTTAGCTTCGTCAGAAAAAAGGACATAGTAGAAAAAATTGGGATCATTTTCTATAGTCTGTAAAGCCCATCGGCAAAATGCAATTCTCATTTGCTTATGATTTATTCTTAATTCCTGTACGAGCGTGACATGGTAAGCATGGTACCGAAGTCTATTTAGAATTCTCAGGAATGTTCTTCTTGGAATACCGACTTCCCTTTCAACCTGACGACTGCTGACATGAGGATCAAGATGAATAACTGCAAGAATAGTAACAACACGTGCATCATCTTCGTTGTACTCACGGCGTCTGCGTTAGCGAGCAAGACGTCCTCGACGAGCTCTGACAGTTAAACTATGTATTGTGACATTAGTAGGATGTCTTCTATCTGGAAAACGTTCAGCGTAAAGTCTTGCTGCAGCATTATAATTATTGTGACACTCTCCTAAAACTATTATCATATCAACAATCTCATTCGGAGAATAGTCAGACATTGTGACATTTAAAAGTTTTAATAACACAGCAAAGTTTTAATTGATATTTTATGTGTAGTGCAATAAACAAACAATTTTTATAATAATGAAAAAACTCAAGAAGTAGTAATAGTAGTAAGTGATTACACTTGTTAAACTTGAACACAAATTTGACATTTATTAGGCAATTATCACAATAGATTATTAGAATAAATATTTATTACAAATTATTGGGAAAATATTTTTTTTTATTGAAAAACACTTTATTGAATTAATTACTACAAAAAACATTACACAGTATGTAAATAAATGTCAGATTCAGCCAGAAGATATTATCTCAAAATAATTTATACATTTTCCAACAGTGAGGAAGGGCAAAATTAAATTTAGAAAAATGAGTAGGGGTACAGTTCAATATGAAAATTTATCTATCGCTCCTTAATAGTGTCAAAAAAGGAGTTTCCTCAAAAAAAATATTTAACCTTCAAATGATCTTTGAAATCACACAATTTTCGGCTTATAATGACCTTATAATGACCTTCTAAAGGTCATGAAAAATACATATTTTGAAATACTGTTTCCAACGTTAAATTTCCCGTTGTCCAAATAACCTTTGCTCCATGGTTAAAACAGTGAGAGGCAAGGGGACTCACGCTTATAAAGCTCCCCATCGTGAGAGGCAAGGGGTCTCTCGTTAAACAAGCACCCCATAGGAAACAGACCTTACTACGTCCACGTCGTTGTTTCTGGGTAACGCTAAACGTAAGGACAACCTCTTACAGGTCAATATTATTAAGGTTTTTGTCACATTAGGGTTGAATATTGCTAATAAAAGAACTCTTACTACAATTATGCTATCAGAAAATGCTATCAAATAGCGAACACAGGACTTTTTAGTTTTTGACCTTGAAATAACCTTCTGAAAGTTCGTGAAAAAAAAATTAAATAGGGGTGTAACAAAAATAAGGGTTCCCGTTTAAAATAAAACATCTTAACCTTCAATATTCATACAAAAGTGGGTTTTCTGTTTTTTGACCTTGAAATGACCTTCTAAAGATCATGGAAAATAATTAGAAATCTGTTTGCCGACGTAAAATTTTCCGCTCTTTCTGAATCCGGTGTCAAAAATAGGGATTCCCATTAAAAAAAAATACTCTGACCTTCAAATGACCTCCTAAGGACTTCAAAGGTCAAATCTAATATCACCAAAAGGTGGCCCCTTTTGCTACTAACAACTTTCGTCTGAACATTTTTTTTTTGAATAACACCTCTGAACAGAGTAATTGGGGTTTATAGATTAAAATGGCCCACCCTGTATATATTGCAACGACTGAAATTTCATTTTAATACGTGTTGATTTTTTTTCTTTATAAATTATCCGTTTCACGGTCAGATTATGATTTTTGCCCGTGGCATCAAGTAAAACAGCTACAAGCATGGGTCAACCACGTGACATCAATCACACACGCAGGAGGCAATGCGATACGTAGCTCACTATGTTTGAGTCAGCAGTAGTGGGGACACTTTGCTCGCACATACGCTTCAACTTAGCTTGTATGAGTGAAAGCAACAGCGAGAGCCATGTGCGGAGACTCGACTCGCAAACACGGCTCACCGAAGTTTTTTTGTTTTCTACGCAGTTCACTGTGAAGGTCCCTGGAGCGATCCAGGCATATCGGACGAGGCACTTCTGTTACCCGAAGAAGCCACGGCGAGAAAGGCAGTATCTACTTAAGCGTTGTTTTATGTAAGTGTAGTGGGGTGATTAAACAACCACTGTTAATGTTCTGTGTATGTGACGTACAGTGCTAATTTTAAGCTTACTAATACTGGCCGGAGGGATAAGCCCTTGTGCTAAGCTCCATACGTCAACTTTACTCCTGCTCACAGAGGTATAGCTGCGGCGAAGCTCTGGCACAGTAAATGCGACTTACCAGAATAACTCAACTAACAATTGCCCCCGTAAGCCGGAGAGGTTGACCTGCAGTCTAATGACTACTAAATGCCTTTTACATTATCGGGCTACGTCCGTATATTGTACTTGCTGGCTAGGGCGCATCGCGTTACTATTGCGTGAATCAATCACGCAATATTTTAAGAAAATTGCGCATAACTAACTCGAACACTTAGTAAATGAATTGTTTTGTTTAAAGTCTCTAGACCGTGTCGGAATAATAACAAGTGCTGTTTTTTCTTACTATGTTCTAGTTTCTTTCGAACAGTCGACTATTGTCTCCCATGAACTACAGGCGGTTCAACTGTTGCTGATGACTAATTCATAAGATAAACAATCGAAATTATTTTAATCCACTTTTATAGTATAAGTTACTTTCTTTTAAGCATACAATTAATCACATGCATACATTCAACCATCATACTTCAATTCATTGGTTGTAAATATTATCTTGTTTGATCATTATTTTACAAAGTGTGTTCTTAAATTTAATTGTAACTAAATATCTACGAGAAACATGCGAGGCGATTCAGAGATATTGTTCAGAATTCAACATTCTACTGTATTAATTACAATATATTTTTTACTTCTACTGCCATATTAGTGTTATTGGGTTCAAAGTCATTTACCTACACAAATGCTACACAAGTTTCCTTTCACATAAATCAAATCCGAGACCACAGTCCTCTCAATATATATATATATATATATATATTGATTATATATATATATATATATATATATATATATATATATATATATATATATAATCATTTTGCAGATACTTCCCTCCGCACCCTTCCCATAGTCCCACACAGTGCCCCCCCACAAGATAACGTAAAAATCATTAATTTTCACGTTTTTTTCAAAAATAGGAAAGTTCTCTCACTACACACAGCCTTCCACGGCCCCCGAAGCCACTTTATGACCCCCCACAGAGCCGGCAAAATAAAAAACGTTTTTGATCAAAAAATTTGAAAAACTATAACTAAAAAGTTAAATAACTATGAAGTGGGTTAACTATGGTAACCATGAAGTATACTTGATGCGTAGGATATTGATTTCTTTAGACTCTTTTAGCAGACAGAAAACGCGTTTTTTATGCTTTACAGGGAATCGACTCCTCAAATCTTCATCAAACTCAATATATAGCTTTTTATTTAAATTAGATTTTAATTATTCTAGTCTTTAAGATAATGATAAAATGAGATTTAGGGACAGTATATAATACATAGTATAGACAGTATATAGTACATTATCATACAAGTGCCGTAATTGGCACTGCCTGGCATGGCGAGCGCTTGAGCGCAGCAAAGTTTTGTTAAGTTAATTTTGAAAACGTTAATTATTATATTGTTTTTAATGGTAATAGATATTTTGAAATGTTAGCAATTATATAAGTTTTTATTTACCTTAGTTTCTGTCAGCTTGAATCCACGATCACTTTTTTGCCATTCCCATATAGAAATATTATAATCAGAAGATTCTTCATCTATAATTGCTAGAAAATTTCCACCTTCAGCTTTGGAAAAAGATAAACAAGAAATTGATTTGCCAAATTCGCCATCACCAATTATACGTAAAGTTAACAAACTAACTGAATTCCATATTCGTATGTGTGCCTATAGAAAACAAAAACAATTGTAATGCATAGTAAGGTAATATACCAAAAATCTATGGATACATGACATTTCACTTTGCAAATGCAACATTACACCGAAGAGACATTTTAAAAGTTACAGGCGACATTTCATCAAAGCGACATTTTGCCAAAAATGATAGATATAATAAGAAAAAACAATAATATGAAATTTTTTGATAACCGATTATTTATTATTATTTATACGTCACCTTATAGACTAGTTCTATCACATACACATTGGTATAATTTCGTTAATGAAATACAACTATAACTAAAGCCATAGTTCGAAAATAAATACAAAAATTCAGTTCAGCTCACGAAGCCTAAATAAGCCCAAATTAATATTTTTGGCAAAATACTATCTTTGGTGGAATGTCACCTTTGGCGAAATGTCTTTTAGTAAAATGTATCTTGAAAAAATGTCATATTATTTGGTTGAATGTCTTCAGGGCAAATGTTATTTTACGGAAATATATGTTTAAATCAAAACCATCTTTCTTTTTCAATAGGTTAACCCTTCTACGATGCTAATGTTCAAATTAAGGTAGAGCTTTCGCAATTTAAGTATTTTTCTTTCCTTACAATTGAAGGATTCAGAATTATTGAACAATAATTGGCATTGAGATTTAATGGTTTTGTGGGAATTTCAGATTATTTCATACTACTAATGTAAGATTATTTAAAGAAGTGGTTTAATAATTCACCGGATAAAAGATGATTTTTATTTTCAGTAACAATTAATTTATTCATCACCGAGACCCTATTTTCACCCTTAAAATAAGGGATGTTTGCAGCATGATTGTCGAGTTCAATTACATGTAGCATTATCCAGGGTAACGTTATAACAAAATGTTAACAATTTCACTTTTAAAAAGTTTCGAGGATAAAAGTAAAAATGATGATTATTCAAAGAAGATATACACGAAAAATATTGTATATCATAAAATATTAAATTAATAATAAACTAATAAAATATGTCAGTTATTAAGAAAAAATGTGAATGTATTCACGACACACAGATACCTTAAGTACACTTTAATATAATATATACTACTACTACTAATGTAAGGTTATTTAAAGTGGTTAAATAATTCACAAAATGAAAGATGATTTTTATTTTCAGTAACAATTAATTTATTTATCACTGAGACCCTATTTTGACCCTTAAAAAGAGGGATGTTTACAGCACGGTCAAGTTCAAAGGGACTCAAGAACCATCTGCAAATATTTTTTTTGCGTTTTTTAAATTTTCAAAAAATCTTGTTTTCTAATTTTTACCCCTAAAATAAGGGATGACAACCAAGTGGTTGTACCTGTAGCACCCTGCAAAATTTTCTTTCTTCACACCGTCGTAAAGTGTGATAGAATGACATTGCACGATTCTTTCGCGCGAATAAATTGCAGATTATAAACAACAAGTAAAAAGAGCCCGATGCCTTACGGTACGTGTAAGCAGCCATCCACGCTAAAACACTATTAATTTCTGCAAAATTGAATACTTTCAAGTCGTTTAGTCTAGCTACTTCTCTTTCTTAACCGTCAATATTATGTATTAGATTCAAAAAGTCAGCGGCGCCCTCGACTCTCACTCGTGCTCAATCATCATCCTCGCTTGGAAAAGCCAAATTCCGCCCCAAGTTATGTAATGTATAATTTTTTTCAGGGAAAAATAACGTCAAAAACGCATATTATTATAACGAAGCAATTATTGTCATTAAATATTCGGGGCCATCCATCCATAGCAGGGTTTTATATAATGCAAGAGTTTTTCAAATTCTGGTGGACTGGGTCTTTGCGAAAATAGTTATGTCACTATTCTCCCGTTGTCCTAAGTCAGTTTACCAACTTTGAAGAAAAGCACATGCATGCTGCGATTAAATTACGATCATTGTGTTATTGTAATCTCTCTCTCTCTCTCTCTCTCTCTCTCTCTCTCTCTCTCTCTCTCTCTCTCTCTCTCTCTCTCTCTCTCTCTCTCTCTCTCTCTCTCTCTCTCTCTCTCTCTCTCTC
>QLYP01000785.1:0-14398 GCA_016647725.1 Nasonia giraulti
TTACGTTTTGTACATATCTTGTAATAAACCAGAAAATATTAAAATATTCACTTTTTATGACATCATCTAAACCTCCCACCATACTGCCACTCCTTACTATAAATATCAACTGTGCATGAGTATGTTCTTATTGCTTCGCGTACACTTGACGAGTCATAATCGTAATATAGACAAACACAATATGGAGAAGAAGAAGAAAGAAGGTTCAGGTCGAGAGGAAGTGAAATATAAACCGGCTTCTGGATTCCAAAAGTATCTACCTCAATATTCTTCCAATACTGGATCATTCCCGAAAAAAGAAAGGTACAGGGGTTATTGTCCTGAGAAGGAAACAAATAAAGATTCCAAATATCAAGAACACAACAACACTGATCGGGGATAGCAACAATAAAGTCTTATTCTAAGACTTTTATTTATCAATTAAAATCGGTCCTTTTTAGGACCACAATATTTCTATAAACGTACTACAAACTCATCATACATAAAAAATCTCATTATCCTATGACGTCATAAGAGGTGTACATGACGTCAGTAACAATCCATATTTATCTTAATTGTTTACAAGATAAATGCTTAAGACGTTGGCGATACCTTATCTCTATTACCTGTTTTCATAATAAAAAGAAGTATCATCATGGATTATTATTGCGGTAAAGATAGCTTCTTTGTTTATGTAAACATGATATCTTAATTACACACGTATAAACAAGATATCCTTATCTTAATTAAGTGTTTATAAACATGATACCTTATCTTATCTTTATTACTTGTAAAGTACCGTCATTGTTTATTATTGTGGTAAAGATATCTTCTTTGTTTATGTAAACATGATATCTTTATCTTAATTACCTGTTTAGATACATGACACCTTATCTTTATGACTTGTTTACATGATAAGATAAAGATGCGCCAGTGATAACGTCATTTGTTATGTCTCCCCATACCGGCTTACTTACTACTAATAATACACTTGCCTTCGCAAGTTTTTTAGGAAAATTGAGGAAAATTAACTCAACAATTTGATTTTACGTGATTTGTCGTCATTTCGAAACCTCGCTCGTTTATCTCCGATCCTTGTTCCTTCCTGCGAATACCGCCGCCTCCGCGGGCGTTATTTATTGGTAATTATTTAACGCAGTTGAGCATCGGAGCATGTGCCAGGTGGCGCGTAAACCCAGCAAACAGAAACAGCTACAACAGCTGCATGTAACGGTGGTGTTTCGCGGGCGGAGAGGAATCCTCCGGCGCATCGAGGGAGCGCGATCCAGTTGTTTGAATAATTATTCGCGGCTCGAATGCACACCCCGTTACATTGGATAAAAGTTAAAAGTTCACGATTATTTTTTTTTTTAATAAAAATCAACTTAAAAAATAAAAGTAAAGATGAAATCGTAAAAATTGGCAAAATGGTTATATTACCTTCAACATTTTCAGAAAATCCACAATCGTTATAACAAAACTTTTTAGATTCGATGACAATAGTTCAAAAGTATGGTAAACCAGATCTTTTCATTACTATGACATGTAACCCAAAATGGAAGGAAGTTAAATAAAATATGAGAAAAAAAATCAGCTATTGATACACCTGATTTAGTAGCAAAAGTTTTTAATGCAAAAGTTAATAAATTATTATATGAAATTCTTAAAAATAAACATTTTTGGGAAATGTATTGCATATACTTATGTAATTGAGTTTCAGAAAATAGGTTTATCACGTATGCACTTGTTGGCTTTTATTCATAAAATTCATAAACTGAACAATGCAGATGATGTTGATAACTTATAAGTGCGACGTTGTACGTCGCAGCCGAGCAAATCGCGTGTTGTTGTTTGCGCGGCAACCGCACTCGATGCGAGGAAGAAAAGGCGATCGGTTTCAGCGAGGCCCGCGTTTTCTCGGACGCGAGCTACGTCCCGGGAATTCGTGGAATTCGCTGGCCGACGTACCCAAGGGGGGAGCTCGCCGGTTCGAGCTGGCGCGAAACGAGCAGCCAATTAGCACGTCTCGCGCCTCGCGCAGCCAATCGGGCTACGTTATCAGCCGGGCCCGACGGCCGACGGCGAGACGCCGAGCGCGCGCGGTAGAGCAGCTCGGCAGTTCCTTTCCGAGCCTTGTCGATAACACTTCGACGTGACGAGAGCGCGCGAGAGGGAATTAAGGAAAGAGTGAGAGTGAGAGAGAGAGAGCAGCAGCGCCACGACCTGGACCATCGCCCCGAGGAAGAGATCCCTCCCCGGAGACGACCGTCCAGCCGTTCAGCCAGAGGAAGGAAGCCGGAACGGGAGCCAGGCCTTCATTCCCCTGTCTGCAGAGAGAGAGAGAGGAAGAGCGAGAGAGAAAGAGTACGGGAAGCCAGCACCTCCTGGGCTATCGAGGCTTCCACTGCGGGACGAGAGACTGGTGTTCGTCTCTCCTACACCAGGTAAGAATTCTTGGGTTGCTCGGGATACTCTCGGTGCGAGCCATTAGGCCGCCGAGAGAAGAGAGAGAGAGAGAGAGAGAGAGAGAGAGAGAGAGAGAAAGCCGCGGGTGTGTACGAGAAAGAGTGAGCGAGACGAGAGAGCGGTGTACGGTGCGTGTGTACACCTCTACGTCATCTACGCGGGGCATCGGGCCAGCGGGCACGAGAGCGGGAAAAGAAGAGAATAGCGCAGCGTAGAAGGAACGCGGGAGAGTGTGTGTGTGCGAGAGCGAGAGAGAGAGAGAGAAGCATCGGGGCGTCCGAGACATCCTCGCTGCTCGGTAGCAGCAGGTCGGGCTTGCTGCCAACGCGAGGCAAAGTCGGTGCGCGCGAGCTCCGAGAAGAGCGGGAGAGAGTAGAGAAGGGAGGGGAAAGCAGATAGCTACGCCGGCGTCGGTTCAGGCATCGCCAGGCCGGGACCGCTGGCGCGAGCTGTTAGTGAGCGCGCAGATACGTGTGTGCGTGCTCAAGAGTAGAGAGGGGGGGCCGCGTTGGTTCGGCCGGCAACGCTGCCGTGAGCGCGCGCTTGCTCGCGAGTATACGTGCGGGAGAGAAAGAGAGAGAGAGCGGGAGAGAGAGAGAGAGTGCGCCGGCCGTGTCGCTACTAGAGCGGGTCGCGCTGAGCCGAAATTCGGGTGTGTGAGAGAGAGAGAGCAGACGGGTCAGACTGCGCGACGTCAGAGGCGAGAGCTTCGAGGAGCGCGCGTGTATATGAGAGTAGAGGTGTGACGGCGAGCCCTGCGTGGCTATTGTGTGTGGGCGGCTACGGCCACCACGTTGTAAGGAAGGGCTGGGATAAATATACGTGCCATACAATTTAATAAATTGTGTAATTACTTCCTCCTTCTTTCCCCCACGTTCTCCCAAACGTCGGTGATTACGTTAAATCCCGAGATTAACGAAAAATCTTGGCGCGTATGAGGCGTCAAGTGTTGCGCACCTGTGTTGGGAGGCACAGCGTCGCATAAGTGCGGAAATACCTGATGAAATGAAATATCCAAGGTTACATAATATCGTTAAGAAATAAATGATACATGGCCCTTGTGGTAAAAATAATAAATTCCATACATAAACTTTCCGAATCCTACTGTTACAATGAAAACAAATGTGAAGAAGAGAATTTTAACTACGATGAAATAAAACAATATTTAAATACAAGATATGTAAGCCTTCCAGAAGCAATGTATCGTCTACTACAATATGCAATTCAAGTTTTATTACACGTAATTTACTGATCAGTTGTTTAATTTAAAAAATTAACAGTTTGTATCCTTAAGGTAGGGTTAGAAGAGTTGATTAATAAAACCTTAAACACAACTTTGACTACATGGTTTGAACTTAATGCAAACAATCCGCAAGCTAGACCGAACTTTTATGTTGATATACCATATCTTTACGTTTTCAATGAAAAAACAAAGAAATTGACATTAAGAAAAAGAGTTTGGAAGCCGATTATAAGTAGAATGTACTTTGTAAATCCGAAGGATCGAGGACATTTTTTTTTAATTATTATTTATTACATGTAAAAGGGGCTCAATCTTATAAAGAATTAAAATCATTGAAAAATGTTACATACGCAACATTTTATGAAGTGGTTGGAGCTAGAAAATTAATAACCACCGATAAAAAATGAGACAAATGCTTAGAATAAGCAATCAAGGTTGAATTTCCTAAAGCTCTGTGTAACCTGTTTGGTTATATATGCGTATTTCATAACCCAGTAAATGTTACGAAATTATTTGAAAAATATGAAACATATTTTTACAGTCCATTGTTAACTAAAGAAATACGTGAAAATATCTCACTGAAACATATCAATTCTATTTTAACAAGTCACGGGTACACACTAACTGATTTTAATTTACCTAAATTTAGTGAGGATGTTAAGGAAACCAATTATGAAGAATTTTATCTAACAAATAAAATTAAAAATGATTCATGATACAGTATAAGCTTTTTAACGAGTAAACAACGTGAAATTTTCGATGCAGTAATAAATAGTGTAATTAATAAAGCTAATCAAGTGAAGTATTTCTTTATTGATGGACCTGAAGGTAGTGGAAAAAGCTACTTACTAAATACAATTATCACTCATTTGAATAAAGAAAAAATAAGTGTTTTACCTGTAGCATGGACTGGTATAGCAGCAAATTTATTAATAAATAAAAGAGCTTCACATATAATTTTTAAATTATCATTTAATATAAATGAAGATATAACGTGCAACATTACTCCCAATTTAATATATGGAAAAAATCTTGAAAATGTAGAAGTCATAATTTGTGATAAAATAACAATGACATTAAAACATACTTTTCAGGCAGTAGATAAATTATTTAAAGACTTGTGTAATAATGAAATTAAATTTGGTGGCAAAGTAATGATTATATCAGGTCACTTCTGACAAACACTGCCTGTTGTCAAACATGGAAATCAAACAAAAATGATTGAAAATTGTGTAAAAAATAGTCATTTATGTGGTAAATTCCAAATAATTACTTTAAAAGGTAAAATAAGAGTTAATAATTGTGACAAAGAGTTTAAACAATGGCTATTAAAAATTGGCGATGGAAAATATTCCAAAAAATTTGAAATGGACAAATATATAACTTTACATCCAACAGAATTATTATCAACTAGTGATATAATTATGGAAATGTATAGAGATTGCTTTGATAATAATAATGCTAATAAACTTTGCAAAAGAGTAATTTTAGCACCGAAAAAGAATGATGTACTAAAAATTAATAATAATATTTTCAATAAGATGCAAGGTGATGTAAAAGAGTATCTAAGTATAGATTCATGCAAAGATGATAATAAAGAGATGTTACCAATAGAATTTTTAAATTCCCTTACGCCAAATGGCCTACCGCCTTAGAAGTTACGTTTAAAAGTAGGTGCTGTAATTATTTTGCTGAGAAATTTAAATTTAAATGATGGGCTTTGTAATGGTATTTGATTGATAGTAAGGAAAATGATTATATATACAGGCAGAAATAATTAGCGGTAAACAATTTGTTAAAGTTGTTTTTATACCACGGATTGATTTGACTTCTTCAAAAGAAGAAATTCCTTTTGACATTATAAGCCGACAGTTCCTAGAACGATTAGGATATGTAATGACAATAAAAAAACCACAAGGCCAAACATTTAATAAAGTTGGTGTTTATTTACCTGTGACGAGACACGAGTCTCGCACATGTAAATAGGTGTGAAGGCGGCCGCAATAGACGCGAAAAGTTAAACGTTACATGGCGCTCGGACAGGGACCTGATTAAGAATATTTCGCCTAAATTTTTTTTAAGATATATTGTACATAGAATTTCGTCTCAAACTAAAACCGGGGATTTTTTTTTACGATGAGAGGTAGTTGGATTTACCGCCTCAACAAGGAGCAGCTTATCGCTGAACTGCGGGGGAGAAACCTCAACTGCGAGGGTACTGTAGTAGAGCTTCGCCAACGACGAGTTTGATATGTCCGAAACTATCCACAGGATTTCGTCGGGAAAGCAGAAGATCCAACTGGGTATGATGAAGAAGCCGATTTGAAACAAGACCTAGAACTTCAACGCTACGAATTAATTCAACGAACGCTTGAAGAGACCCGCAACGCCGGACGCTCAGCCACCCCGACCGGAGATCCACCGGAAATACCATCAGGAGAAAACAAAGTTCTCGTCCAGATACGAAAATGGAACTGTCACTTTGAGGGAAGAGACGTCTACTCTTTCTTAGAACGGGTCCGGGAACTACAGGCATCGTACGGATTTACCGGTGAACAGCTGCTGCAAGGAGCCCCTGAACTGTCCCTGAAATATATATGGGCAACATGTAAATAGTGCGCTTTGAATTATAAATAATAATAAACAAATAAAATATCTCAGATTTTAGATATATACGGGCAACGTGTAAATAATGCGCTATGAATTATAAATAATAATAAAAAAATTAAATATGTCAGTTGTTGAGATAAGATGTGAATGGCTTCACGGCACAAAGGAAAATTCAAATAACCCAAAATATTTAAGGCCTAAAAATTTTAAAGCTTAAAAATTATAAGGCCCAAAAATTTTAAGGCCAAAAAGTACATTTGCCTTATAGATGATGTTTAGGTCTTAGGATAACTCCTATGTTAAGTTATTAAGAAAATATGTAAATGACTTCACAGCACACATGTACATTAAGCACTTTAATATAATAGTAGATTTTGCCATGCTGTATGCTAAGTATTTATAAAATGGACCATATTATCTTTTTTAGCATAATGGGTCTTTTGTGTAAGCAATCATACTCTTATTGATTTCTTGACGTACTGTGTCCTCTTTTATTTTTACAGCACCTTTTTCTCTTGCTTAAATTTTTAACTTTTTACTTTTAATTTTTCTATTTATGCAAACGTAAATTTGATGCTGTCTTTTTGGGTCGGAGCAGCATGCAGTATTTTATATAATATAAAGTAAGTAAAATTGCATGTATATTGTTTAAAGTGTTCCGTATACTATAATTGGTAAAACAATTATTATGATTTTGTGTAATATTCATGATAATGGTATGCATTTGTTTTCTTATAACCTATTATCTTTTGAGTATACGGAACATTAACAGGTTGTAAATTTCTTTTGTGCGTATATTGATTCTAAACAGAATGTAAGTGATATCAAAGACGAATTATTACACAATAATTTTTATAATAGCGATCGTTATAATGTTCTTATAAACTTACATGACTTGATCCTTTTCCACTGAGTTTTTCAACAAGAGATTACTAATAGTTTTTGGAATCAACTGATTTTTCTTAGTTCATACGCACAGATATACGTTTAGAAGTACCTTAACAAAATCCTTGTAACAAATTAAAGCATAAAATTGAATTTCCTGCAGGGTGCATTGGTAGAATTTTCACCAGTTCTGCTTGCTTGATCACTAAGTGATAGCCAGTTTCTTTCACATATTTTTTAGATATCTGAATTTTTCTACAGATACTCATTTGTTAAACTATTTAGAAATAAGTTATCATGAGAATTTTTACGTAACTGTCTCTATTGTATTTCTTAGTTCGAGGCCCATAAGAAATTTACCAATTGCCTGGTGTAATTTCATATAAAAGTTGTTACAGACATTTCTTGTTAGGGTTGTTCCAAAAGTAAAATAGTTTTTTTTTATTATAAGCTCTTTAAATAATGCAGACTTAATAGTATGGGCAATCATACTTCTATTTTTCTTATAAAAACTGCTGCCAACTTCATTAACAGTATGTTTTCTTCGAGAGATGTGATGATTTAAAGATTCATTTTTTTTTTTTTAATAAAATGATTTGAAGTGTCTGAATAAAAATATTAAAAACTTAACACATACTTAGAATATCATTGTTCATGACCGCCATGCTCATGAATTTTAGAATGCCTAAATCGACACACGATGTCTTCTGTCACCTCTTCCGTTTGCTTTGCTGCTAATACTACTGCAATGTCATCTGCAAATCTTGCAACCGTTGCCCCTTTTGGTAACTCTAACCTAAGTACTGACCTTATGGGATCTCTCCGGTTACTTTATAGGTTTTCGGGCTGTTCTCTGTATCATACAACAGGGTTCTATCTTTCAGGTAGTCAGACATAATCCTTCTTATATATGCGGTTACCTCTTTTTTCCTTAGTGCCTCGTGTATCTTGCCCCAGCTGGCAGAGTTAAACGCATTTTTAACATCCAGTGTAACGATAACACAGTACTTCTTGGTTCCTCCTCTTCATCTCTTCCCTTCTATTGCAAGAGTAAAGCGTTTTTTCCTGAAGCCGTATTAATATTTCGCTAGTCAACCTGGTTTTTTAATGACTTCGTCTATTCAAACGCCAACATGCAGAGTGGTCTGTATGAAGCAGCTTTTCTAGGTGGCTTATCTCCTTTTGGTAGTAGTACCAGGCGTTGCTTCTTCCAGTTCTTAGGAAACGTCCTTTCTTTTAGACATTAATTGTACAGGTTTACGAAGACATCAAGGCGTGTCTGTATAGCTTGTTTCAATGTAATATTGAATATGTCCCAATTGTTTTAAATGCAGCCAGTAATTCCTCTGTGGTAATTCTTGGAATGATTTCGTCATTTTCCTCCGTCTCAGAGATAGCTGTTACTTCTAGTAAAAGAGGAAACAGCGTTGTCACAATTCGGTTTAGCAATTCCTGGCTTTTAGGAGAGGAAATATAACCTCCCTTTATCTTCTTCATTACTACTGGGTATGTTTGCCCCCGGGATCCAGCTCAACCTCGTCCTGTTACTTTTTAAGGCAAAATCGCTTATTTTCTCGGATTTTTTTCTCAAGTATCCGTTTAGCATCTTTTATTTCTTTGTTTCAGGTATCTACTACTTCTTGACTTTGAACAGTCTTATAGTATTTTTTTCTGGCCTGCTGTTTCCGTCTTCTAGTTTGATGAAACTTGCTGCGAACAGGATCAATTTCTTTATCCTACCAGTATGCTGGCGGTAGTCTATTATTGGGAGCCCTCCTCGGCATCGTTGCGTCGCAGGCTCGGGTAATATTGCATGACCTCGTTTTTACTCAAAACCCTGGAAAGGCTGGTTGACAGATATATCAAGGAGTCATCACTATTAGAAGCGCCGCTACACAACAAGCAGCATGTCTACCAGACAGGAAAGTCAATGGACACAGCGTTGGTGAACGCTGTTAGCTTCATTCAAAAGGGCATGAAAAACAGGGGTTTGGTATTGGTGGCTTTTTAGACATCGAGGGGGCTTTCAATTACACGACCGGCGAGATGATTTTAGCTGGCATGGAGGAGCACGCAATACCAGCAACTGTCGCCAGGTGGATCAGCGTTATGCTGAGGACCAGGACGATAGTGGCTGCCTGGGGAGCGTACTCTTGCAAAATGAGTGGTAAGGAAGGGATGCCCACAAGGAGGGGTGCTGTCACCGACACTATGGTGCCTGGTGGTGGACAGCTTGCTCTGCATCCTGAACAAGGCTGGTATAAACGGACAAGCATATGCAGACGACATCCTTATCCTGATTAGGAGGGATGACGAGGACGTGCTAGCAAGTCTAATGCAGTTCGCACTGGGCCTGGTGGAGAAATGGCGTAATAAAGTAATACTGGGGGTTAACTCCAACAAAGTCAGTGTCATGCTGTGTACGAAGAAGTATAAGACAAACCAATGGAAGGGTTTTAATTCCATTGTGTCCCCCTGAAATTGGTAAAGGAGGTCAAATATCTGGGAGTCACGCTCGACGCCAGACTCAATTGGGGGAAATATATCAAGGAAAAATGCAAGAAAGCGATAGGCACTTTCTGGGCCTGCAGGAGGGCTTTTGGCAATACCTGGGGTCTGGAATCGGATAAAGTGAGATGGTTATATGATGCAATCATTTAACCAAGACTCTTTCATGGGGCACTGATATGGGGCCACAAATATGAGTTGAAAACTCGCACCAGGGCACTAGACAGGGTGCAAAGATTGGTTATGGGAGGAATCACGGGTTCCATGCGAACGACACCTACGGTCGCTATGGAAAAACTGTTGAAACTCATCCCACTAGGCAAGGTAATTAGGATAAATGCGGGTAGGACGTTCTGCAGAATAGCGGAATCAACGAACTGCTCAGAGTTCAAAGATGCGGCACTTCTGGAATATGTAATGCCGCTAATGCAAAAAAGAGGTTGTGACAGAATGGCGGAAAGAATTTATTTCTCCAAACCATTCTCGATCGTGATCCCGGAAAGGGAAGAATGGAAGACGGGATTACACAAATTCCTTAAAAACAGTGCAGTGTGGTTTACCGACGGCTCTAAGAATGAGAATATCGTAGGAGCAGGAGCCTAGGAAAAGGGGGACACATAAGAGATTGTGTGCTCGCTTAACCAGCATGCTACGGTTTTCCAGGCGGAAATTAGGACAAACAACTTGGCATCAATTTGCCGAGTTGCCGAAGCTATATACAAGGGTTTATGAAGTTTATAACTTCTTAAGGTACAGGAGGCACAGCATCATGGGCTTCGCCTGAGTGCTTGACCGGCACGTCCCCGTGTAGGGGCCGCCGTAGTTTACCTCCACCAACTATGACTATTGTTGTAATATAGTAAGTATTATAATCTTGATTATAAGTACCAAAACGGTACTCATCGCGCCATCTATTGGTTCGCGACGATTTCGTGCAGTCATTTAAAGAAAAACTTACTTCTATCTTCAGTTGCTGCGCAGTTTCTGCCGATATGGCCAAAACCTAGGCATTTATAACACCTAAGCGGCTCGTTTTTGCGGTTAGCTCTACCCGGATCCTACAGTTGACCCATCCTATTCTGATCTTTGTAGCTTAGTGATCTTAGCCGCTATTTGAGCTGGTACTTGTATCACTGCAATCTGCGTGTCGCCGTACGTCTTTCGTAGAGCTTTTATCGTAGATCTTTCTATGATGATTTTTACGCCAATTTCCTTCTGTAGTGTCTCCTCTTTTGAGGTAAGCATCGCCAGATATCTTACTTCCCTTACTTACTTACTTAATTCCCTTACTTACTTCGACTGTCTCTTTTTGCTGTAGCGGTTTTATTGTGGCGCCTTCAACTATTACTGCTTTAACTTTATTAAACTATATCGTATCTTAAAAACTTTAAATAGGACTTAAACAAGACTTTAAGGCTTTAACAAGGCTTTAATACGATTTAAACGACTTAATATGATAGCTACCTTGTTACGTACACTGCATTTCGTGGGTAACATGCTTGATAAGTTCTTAAAATCAACAGAAGCAAAATGTTCCAAAATTTATGTCAAGTTAGAAAAATCTCTTGATAAAAAATTTAATAATTTAATTGATAGTAAAAAATCGAAAAATATTGTCACAGGCAATAAAGAATGGGTTATAAACCTTACAAATACTGAACTCCCTTCTAAAGGTATAGACGTTGTTTCAATAGGTCATCATTTTAACACTAACAGTAATTTTAATAAAAAAGATATTGTTATGACTATACAAAATTTTCAAAGTAGTATTTGTATGTTAGATGCCAAACTTACATGTTTGCTTATTAAGAATATAGAATCAGTGTGCAATAATAGTACATCATATAACAAAGGTGGATGCCCATAAGTATAGGGGATTTCTGCCCGTAACGCGGTACCTACAAAACCTATACCAGCATATAGGGCACGAAAAAATATGAAGTTTAAAAAAAAATGTTGACCCCTATAACCTCTGGGACCATAAAAAAAAGCTACATAAAAATTTCATCCCCTAAAAAGCGAAAAATTTTGTAATATCACAAAAAATAATTAAAGCACAACTGTAAGGGGTCCCTGCAATGCTAGAATCGAATCTCGTATAAAATACAGTACAAAGTAATGTTTAATTGGGAGCCACCCTTAAGTTACGATTAATAGAAGAATGATAGACTCACTCCTGAGTACTTTGCGTTTAAAAATGTTTTGGCACACTTTTTTCTAAACTATCGAGGTGCCTATTAAAAGCTAGTATCAAAACGCAATGTTACGTTGCACCCCTGATCGGGAGTCATCCCTTGAAGGTTTAAGCTTGAAGGTTAAAGTGTCTTAGCACGTGAAATTGTCATATTTTTACTTTTTGAGGTAAGGAATTCATGCAATAGCGGGCAAAAACAGAGAATTGCTCCGAGTTTAGCCGTACCCAGGATAGGCACCTGGATAGTTTAGGAAAAATGTGCCAAGCACTTTAAAACGCAAAGTACTACGTGGGTGAGTCGATATTTCTTCTATTAATCGTGACTTAGGGGTGGCTCCCAATTAAAAGTAATTTTTTTCTGCTGCATTTCTTGCGAGCTTCAATTTGAACTGTGATCGAACCCCCAAAGACTGTGCCAAGGGTTAGTACTGTGGCAAGGCGCAGATGCCCTATTTCAAAGGAATCTGAACTTAGAGATATTATAGCTTTTCAGGGGATGGCTTCCAATCATAGATGCAGCGTAAAATTGCGTTTTCATACTAGCTTTCGAGAGGCACCTAGATAGTTTAGAAAAAAGTGTGCTAAGACACTTTAAAACGCAAAGTACTACGGAGGTGAGTCGATCATTCTTCTATTAATCGTGACTGAGGGGTGGCTCCCAATTAAAAATCATTTTATTTCTGCTGCATTTCTTGCGAGCTTTAATTTAAACTGTGATTGAACCCCCAAAGACTGTGTCAAAAGTTAGTACAGTGGTAAGGCGTAAATGCACGATTTCAAAGTGTTGAAAGTATAACAATTACACGCATCACTAGGATATAGATGTATGAGTGTGAACGTGCATGAGTATAGAAAAGCCAGTATAACAGACTATAGCGACTTGCTGGTAGGAGTAGTGGGGGCATGGTGCTGCGAGCGTAAGGGGAATTTAAGCAGTCGGCGCTTGAACCTTGACATGGTCGAACGTGTGCGCCTGCATATTAGTTGGTCTATCGATATATATGTACTTTTCTTTTGAGTGAATAAATATAGTTTGTCATTTGCGAATTAACCCTTTCAGTATTTATTGCCTTCAACTTCGAACATTTATCAGGTTATGCGTCCAGAAACGTGGAAAGTTTAGGGTTTTTGTGAAATTGGTTAAAGTGCAATTGTTCGAAAGGTATCTTGAAAATGACTGAAAAAAAAGATATCAAGTACCGCATTCCTTTGTTCGATGGAACGAATTTCGGAAATTGGAAATTCAGGATGGAAACATTGTTGAACGAGTTGGAATTGACGGAATTTATCGAAAAGGAATTCATGGAAATGGTTGTTTTTGACGAAGACGACACCCAGTTACAAAGGACAGCAAAGGAAAAGGAATTGTCAGAATTTAGAAAGAGTGATAAGAAGTGTCGTTCACAAATAATTCAGAGAGTGGCCGACAGCCATTTAGCCAGCTCCGGCATGGATGAAGGATTACGCAGCAATTGCGTTATACGCAGAAGCATTTGTAGATGATACACCTGAATCATACGAGGACATCTTTTTAAGAGACGATAAAGAAGAATGGCTCCAAGCGGTTCAAGAAGAAGCAAATGCGATTGATGAAAACAACACTTGGACGATGTGCATTCTACCTGTGGGTAAAAAGGCGTTAGACACAAAGTGGGTTCTCAAAGTTAAGCGAGACGAGTTTTGTAATATTGTTAGTTTAAAAGCAAGGTTAGTAATTAGAGGTTGTGCACAGAGACGAGGTTTCGACTATAACGAAACGTATGCACCAGTCGCTCGCTTGACAACTTTGAGGGCTTTACTTGTCATAATCAATCAGGAGAATTTAATAACTTTTCAATTAGACGTTAAAAATGCATTTTTGCATGGAAAATTGGATGAGGATATTTATGTAAAGATACCGAAAGGCTTTGGAAAGCAATCGGGACAGGTAGGGAAATTAAACAAGGCATTGTATGGGTTAAAACAAACGTCACGAGCGTGGAAATTAACTTTTGATCAATTTATTAAAAGCTTGGGTTTTATGGTAGTAGCCGCAGATAAATGTTTGAAGAGAGAAGAGAAACAGAGAAACGTGTAGAGAGTAGCACTTCTGCGCCAGTACGGAGATAGGGATAGTGTGCGTGCGAATGGGAGAGAGCGTGAGAGGAGAGCGCGTGCGCCAATCGCCGAGCCAAACCTAGCTTCGCGCCGTTGGGGTAACGAGGAGCGGGGAAGATGAACCGTGCAAGGCTGATACGCGTCGGTTTTTGGCCGATGGGACCGCGCGCGAGGAGAAGCGAGTGGTGGGAGAAGCGGAAGCGAGCGGTAAAGAGCGCGGTTTTCTCCCGTTCGTGCACTTTTTGTGTGACGCCCGAGCAGAACACACGCGCCGGAGAAATTTGAGTTAGAGCCTGTGTAGGGAGGGAGAGGCGTTTTCTCGGCGGAACTTCCTCGGAGAAAACGTGGAGAAAACGTACAAAAAAATTAAGAGAGAGAGAGAGAGAGAGAGAGAGAGAGAGAGAGAGAGAGAGAGA
>QLYP01000785.1:14408-36044 GCA_016647725.1 Nasonia giraulti
AGAGAGAGAGAGAGAGAGAGAGAGAGAGAGAGAGAGAGAGAGAGAGAGAACAAAGAGGGAGAATGAAGGAGAGAGAGAGAGAGGCGTGATCGCGGACGCGAGGATATCGTCGAGCAGCAACCGCGTCGTCGAGGAAATTCGGTTTCGGTTGCGACAGCGAGGCTCGTGCGAGAGAGCGCCTTTGTTCGGAGATTGCGACGCGGGATCGGAGGTGAACACGAGAAAGTGTATGAGAGAGAAAGAGATCGAATGCGTAGAGATTTGTAACGGATCGGAGGACGGGTGAGAGAATAAAGTGCTGTAAATAGGGAACTCGAGAGTTATAATTTCCGATTAACCCCTTGCAAACCCGAGCGAGGGAGAGAGGATTCGGTGGAACCTCCTCTGAGAAAACGCGGAGAAAACTTATAAAAAAATTAGTTGTGCGGGCCTTCGGGCCTCGTGGGAGACTTTCAAATTTCCCCGAGTTTGGCCACGTCACAGCATGGTAAATTTCTCACATTGTTATTATTTACTATATTTTTGGTAGTGCACGCTTACTTTCGCATAATTAATTATTATGTGATAAATTATAAAAAGTAAAAAAAAATACATTTAATAACAAAAATTAATATTCACCAGAATTATACAAAATAATATAAGAGAAAATCAAAATGGAAAAATTTGTCCTCCTCTCTCTCTCTCTCCTATTCTACTTCTATGCTTCGCGTGCGGCTCCCTCGATCGTCGTCGCAATGCGTGTTTGTATGTGTGTGTGCGCGCTTCGCACGCGTGTATGTGCTGCGCTTATGCCGAGCTGTTGTGAGGGCATATGCATTGTCACAAGGCTAACTCATCAAAAAATTATTTGTAAACAAAATTTTTAATTATACAGGTAAACACGTAAGTTTTATTAAATCAAGTGGCGCGGTAGCACCACGAAGGTGAGTTTGAAAAGCAGATGAAGCTTTGGAGCCCGCGACACTATTTACTTTTATATTAGTATATAATAACTTAAAATTAAAGTAGTCTATAGTTATATACGTGCCAAAGAATTGGCAGCGGCTTTTCTATGCTATCAGTTTTAATAGCTATATCATCTTGAGAAATATTTACAACTCTTTTTACAGATAAACAATCTATTAAGAAATTCTCAGCATTTACAATATTACATATTACATATTATTTAGTAGTCATTTCGAAAACAATAAATTCCTGTATCCGAATGAAGCGATCGTCGTCAGTTGTTGCGATTGAATTTACCATTGCCTAAAATTGATAAAACAGTAAGCAAGAAAAGCAGTTATTTCGTGGCTGTGAGTGTATTTAACTTTTTAATTTAATTTTTTAATATTTTAATATTGTTAATTTGCTATGAAAAGGAAAAAGGGCATGATAGCGTTAAATGCGTTATCTTGGTTCTATATGGTAGTTTTAAGTATATTAGTATTAGTGATTATGCCATCCCTATGTACAGGCAACTGTGTTTGCCTCTATAGGATGCCTTTTAAAGGGCATATGTATATGGTGTTGAAATAAATAATAAATAAAAATTATTCGACCTAAGCCTTGATCTCCTGCTAGACGTGTAGAGGTATCCTTCTTTAATCATTTTAAAAAATGATAAACTATCAAGAGATAACTGTAGTTGTCGGATCCACGTGCTTTTTGTTCTTTTATGCCATCTGTTTCGGACGTAACCAAGGGCTACTAGGGATAAGAGCAAGTGCGACGTATTTATTTTAATTAATATTTATTTTGCTTAGTATTAGTTTAGAAATACGGTTAGGAGTGGTTTTATAATCATTCCTAGACTGCCATGACCTCAGTTGGAATATTACTCCACGGTTTTTAAAGGTCACTTTCAGTGCGGAGAGGCTAAAGGGCCAATCTGTGACTGCCAGGCCAGAGAGTCGAGTGGTGGGAGCTGTTCACGCGGGCACATGGCTGCGCGTGTACAGTTATAGATATAGAGAAGCACGCGCACTGCTTCGAGTCCCTTCGGTAGTCCTTTTGATATTATATAATTCCTAAGTTACTCAATATTAATAAAATTTATACAAGAGCGTTTTGAATATATTGTGTAAATTATTTCATCAAAAAAAAAACAAAAATATTTTTTTTGTAAATCGAAAAATGGCTGTAATATGACCATAAAATGATGAATCATAAAACATATATGCATGTCAAATTTTATTATGATCGGTCGCGTAGTTCCAGAATCATAATGATTCAAACTATTATGATTCAACAATTTATGATTCTGATCATTTTATGGTCATATTACAGCCATTTTTCGATTTACAAAAAAAATTTTTTTTTTTTTTGATGAAATAATTTATACAATATAATCAAAACGCTCTTGTATAAATTTTATTAATGCTGAGTAACTTTGGAATGATATAATATCAAAATTCAAAATTTTGTCTTTCATTGGCCTTTTGGGTCTGAATACCAGATCTGGTAGTTTTAGAAATACAATAATGTGTGTGATTCCAAATGATTCAGCCGCCTCTGGCATTTCAAAAAAAGTATTTAATCACTAGTTTATCACTATTAGTTCAAAAGTTATGTTGTAAGTGAAGTGGAAGTTTTACTTGATGTTTTGAAATTTGCACTTGCATATAATCTTTGCCATTCCGGAATAGCAGATCTATTCAAAATGATCAATTGTTTAATTCAAATGCAGGTATAGATTTTCATGCTTGATGCCCTCATTGCAAAAAGTATATAAAACAGTTTCATTGTGATGATCGCGAAGTTACATGCACTTCCTGCGATGAAAGAGTTTCATTAAAAAGTCCAACTTACGTAGATTACTTTGCTATTTTTAATATTGATAACGAAATCACTTAGTTGATGAAAGAAAACTCTGAACACTTCAATTCTGTGTTTGAAAAAAGAAATACAATCTATTCAGATGTTGAAGATTTTATCGATGGAATTGCATGCGAAAAGTTTACACAGTCGATACCATTGCATGAAAGAAATAACATTATAACCGCAACATTTAATACTCTGACTTGTGGTATATGGTTTGGAAAAGACAAATCTTATATGGATATTTTTTTAAACCTTACGTTTCTTATATGAACAAACTGGGAAGTGTAGGTGTTAAGTACAACATTAATGGAAAAGAACAACGAATTAAAGTCTGTGTATTATGTTGTTGTGTTGAGTCAGTAGCTACATCTCCGATGCAAGGCTTTGTGTAATATAATGGCTACTTCGGAGTATATACCTGGTGTTTACAGCTAGGTGTATACGTTCGCATGTTAAGAGGGGGTGCTGTAAAGTATGTCCTTTTAGATGAACCGTCGTCATAAAGAACTGAAAGGCAAACGTGGAAACATATGTAAATGAGTATAGGATCACATAATCCAGTTTACGGTGTTAAAAGGCCATGGATTTTTGTAACATTAGATAAATTCGACATAATTTCTGGTTTTGTGTCGGATAGTATGCATTACATTTCTCTAGGTATTGCATATCAATTTTTAGGGTACTCGTTGAACACTTCTAATAGGCCATATTCTTTGTCCAATGATGATATTCCTACAATAAATGAAATTTTGTTGTCGATAAAGGCTCCAAGCCAAATAGCTCGATTAACTCGTTCTATTAATAATAGACGTTGGTAGAAGGCACGAGAATGGGAGAATTGGACTCTGTATTACAGTATACCTATATTAATGTATTTTCCATATATGTTTGATTATATGAAACATTGGGCACTGTTGGTGGATGCTTTTTATATAATTAACAGCAAATACATATTCCGTAATAAACTAGAGCGCGCTAATATGCTGCTTAAACAATTTGTTGCTTATACAGAGCATTATTATTCCCACAGTGCTATGACATACAACGTCCATCAACTATTGCATTTGACATAAAGTGTGGTAAATTGGTGTCCACTATGGGCACATAGTGGCTATTGTTTTGAGAATGGCAATGGCCCATTAGTTCGCAAAGCGCATGCTGCTAAAGGCGTTATATACCAATTATGTCGTTTAATAAGTTTGCCTCAAAGTGAACTGATTTTAAACGAAAATATTGCTTTAAAACCAGATTTAAATATTACACTATTTTTATTACATCTGCATAATAAAAATGCTGACGGAACGTTAAAATTGTCAAACGCGAGATATTTAGGATGGTGTATGGGACAAGACTACATTAAGGTTTAAAAATAAACTATGAAATCATTATTAAATCAAATATTATGGCTTTATTAAAATATTCTAACAAATGGGTCCTGGTGTGACCTTCTCTCACAAGTTATCGCTGAGAACTGACGCTCTACTCATTAAACGCCGCCAAAAACTCAGGCCCGCTAGAACAAAGGCGTTTTTCCGAGGACTACCGAAGGGACTCGAAGCAGTGCGCGTGCTTCTCTATATCTATAACTGTACACGCGCAGTCATGTGCCCACGTGAACAGCTCCAGCTAAGATGTTTAAGCATGCACTGAAATATGAAAATATATAAGAATTATTATTT
The DNA here is from genome assembly GCA_016647725.1 of Nasonia giraulti. NCBI lineage: Eukaryota > Metazoa > Arthropoda > Insecta > Hymenoptera > Pteromalidae > Nasonia > Nasonia giraulti. The sequence continues at coordinate 18,890 of QLYP01000785.1, forward strand.
AAATAAAAAATTAATTTATTCAAACCTACTGAAACATACTTCGCGGTTATTTCTATTGCATCCATTCTTTCTCTCATGCTTCTATAAAGATAAAAAGTATATATTAATAACAATTCCATTAATATACCAAAAAATTAATTTCATTCATTAAAGCTTACCTCTGCTCCTCCAAGACCTCCTTGATCAACGATATCACATCTGCATCTTGAGTCTGGTCGGGTGTTAGTGTTTGAATGGGTGGTGCAGTATGTGTGCGTGGTGGTTGTGTGTTTTGTGTGCGTGATGTAAATGAAGAACCCTGAGTGAATGATTTTGTTTGTGTGGATGGTGTGGTAGCCTAAGTGCGTGCTGGTTGTGCGTTTGGTGTACGTGATTGTATGTTATTGTGTGTAAATGATTGTTCCTTGTTTTAATGATCGTGTTTGCGTGGGTGGTGTGGTAGCCTGAATGCGTGCTAGTTGTGTATTTTGTGTGCGTGATTACATTTTATCCTGTGTAAATGAAGAACCTTGAGTAAATGATTTTTTTTGCGTGGATGGTGTGGTAGCCTGTGTACGTGCTGGTTGTGTGTTTTGTGTGCGTGATTGTATGTTATTCTGTGTTAATGATTTTTTTAGGATTTTTGGTTTGAATGGCTGTTATTTTTGTGTAGATGGCTTCATTTTAGAAGCGACTTGATGACTGTTACTCTTTCCTTGGCGTGAGTTTGTTGTAGATGAGCCGCATAACGGAGCAGATGTCAAGCTCCGATTGTCAGGTGCTGCTCGATCGAGTAATTCCATCCGGTTTTGCATTTTCGGCAGAGCAATGCACGATGGAAGAGCTCCGGTATCTCAATTTTTTACCATCTACTAAGAAGTAATAGCAATTAATTTTCATACATTTGATAATAGTACGCGATGATAGAAATTTAAAAAAAATGAAAAATCCACTACGCGTCATATAAATTAATATTGATTACAATAACATCAAGATTTTATAATACGCAAAATTGGAAGTCTATAGGGGGTCCGAAATTCAATTAATATTATATAACGAGTACGTAAAAAAGGTGTCTGTCGGGCGAGACTAGTTTATCGGCAGATCGAAGTAAATGAGTCAATTAATTTAAACTATTTGAAGATGTGAAGACAACATTTTGACAACGACGAAAACTCCTGACTGACAATCGCCTGATCCTGGCCAATATGGCATTCTTAAGCACTTATCCTGTACTTCATCCAATCTAATTATAAGAATGTTTGGTGACAAGGAAGAGCAAAGGAAAACTTCAACACCTGACGAAGGACAAGGGAGAGTGAAGAAATTAGTAACTGTTAGATACTGTTTGACAAGCAAATAACAATTATTATTCTCGTGCAATTTGATGATATTTTGCAAGACGCAGAATGATCCATTTTTAAGAATTATCGTACTATATGCTTATCAACAGATATACAATACATTCCTAAAACAACTTTTCTATACTGCGTATAATTAAAATCATCAAATGGAACGATAGGTGCTCTACCATGTTCACCAACAAATCTAATTGAATTTTCGGCCAGATGTTTACGAACATTAACTTGGCAATTTTCAGTTTGCCTATTGCCAATCTGTTGCAGAAGCAAATTTGGCTTCCTACACATTTTTCTAAAATAACTCATGTTGTTTTCGTATGGAAAAGCAGATATAGATTCTAATGACCAAAAAGTTCTCAGATCATCTGCAAGATGTAACAAAGTGTGAGTATTGTAAGAGAGGAATTCATCGCCATAAACATCAGAAGCTGATTCAACGAATAGTTCGAGCCACTCTTCAGCAATATTAATCGATTGACGAGAAGGAGGATTTAAAAGCACTCGTACTGCTGCATGAAGGAGAATAAAATGCTGATAAACAGCAGGATCTACAAGACCAGAAAATATAGCAGGACCACTGTACACAAGAATTTGTCGTTGCTCAGTGGCTTTAAATTTGCCATGCTTTTCAACGTTTACTGGTTTTCGAGCATAATCTTGAGGACAGTACTCCTTGACTTTTTCCAATCGTTGATTCAATACTTTGATGTTAGCCGGTAAAAGCTTTATGGAATCAATAAACCCTCCATCAATTATTCCCTGGAATATTTTTTTCATTATGCCAAGACAAAGCAGATGCATGTAATCGAATACTGTATTCGAAACAATATTAAATGGAAGAGCGCTAATCGAACAATCTACCCGATGATGATCGGAATCAAGTTTCTCCAAATACTCTTCTTGTGTACGAGCGACAAAATTTGTACCTTTGTACATCATAACACCTGCACGCACACAATAGCCCCTAAGCCAACACCTCGAGCAAGGAGCTGTAGAATTATGTGCTCGATGACCTAAAATAAAACTTTGAGCAGGTGCGTCTGCAATGAAACACCTTAAGTGGACTTGTCTATTTTTATTTTCAAAGAAATTAATACCATTTTCTAAAATTTCAAGCAATTCCGCCACAAATGCGTCCATAAAATCAAAAGCGTTGCTAGGTTTCTGTGAACCTTTAAAAATGCCTACAACTTCTGGAGCACTGTTGGGTATATTAGCAATACGAATTTGAATTGGCCAAAGCACATTGACACTGTTTTTATCCAGTGATGCACCATCCGTATGCCAATCAAGCTGAAGAATATCAGGGATCATATTTGCAGGAGACGCTAAAAGAATTCTCTGGATACCTTTTGCAACTCTTAAATGCAAATATTCGCCACCTGCAACTTGTAAAGGAACATTAGATACGGTTGGAGTTTTCAAAATACTTCTTGGATCCACATGAATTGAAGAAAAGCAATGATGAGAACTAAGGACTCGCAAAATAGATTTTGCTTGCACATGAGTCATATTAGTCTCTGTAAACGCTGCTGCAAGCTTATTTTCGAAATTTTCCAAATTATCATGAAACGAATCATTAGATGCGACTGAAGAAAATGTCGCTGATTCCAAGTCATCATCATGAACTTGATCTTCAGCAATAGGATGCTCAACTGGATCTACGTTGCCATCATCTGAGAGCTCACTCACTGAACGCTTATCATGATTATCACTCACACAACTAACAATATCATTCGCATGGTTCACTTCAACCACATCTTCATGGAAGGAGTCAGAAGGAACTTCCAAATTGTGAGATACGCAACTGGAAGAAACATCGCTGAAAGCTCGATCAACTAATTCTTCACTATGAGACTTATCAATTAAATGAAGCCTACGTGCTATGTAAGCAGAACTACATTCTCCTAATGGTTTGCGAGAGCGAAAATTTTTCATCTTAAACATTATTTCACACTTAAGTTAATATAATAAACTGTAAAAAAATTCAGACAGCTTTTTTTATAATTGGCAAAATTGTTCAAATTCTCAGTTATGCGTATGAAATAACTTAACGTTGGAGAAATTGCCTTAACACCAGAAGAATCGAAAGCAGAAATAGCTGGATGGACAGGAACCTCCGCAGGATTGAGAATCGTCCAGGAAACGAAGCAAAATAAGCTCTTGACAAAATTATCTGAAAACACACACAGATAAATTAGTTTTATATCAATCACAATTAAAAATTATACTAATAAATACACCATAAAGTAAGTACATATGATCTTCTACAATATATTAATGAATTGCCTTTTGTAAACGGAAAAGCCGGGTGGAGGTACACAGTCGAGCATAGGAACTGAATATAGTTTAATAAAAACTGTCAAGGTATTTATTTTCAAAATTACTTTTATATCATTAATAATAAGTTTCAGACCTCTAGATAATAAACAACTTGGATTTTATTGTCAATGTATTTATCTTGAGTAATATTCTGACAATGAAATCCAAGTTGTTTATTATCTAGAGGTCTGAAACTTATTATTAATGATATAACAGTGATTTTGAAAATAACTACTGTGGCACTTTTTATTTAACTATATTTTTCAACAGTCTATCAGTTAAATCACAGTCGTCTAGTGAAAATCCAAGTGTAGATTTGTAAGTGAACGTACACAAGATGGTCTTTAATAAACATTTACATGATAAATGCATTCCAAACAATTAATATAGTATAGCTTCTAATTTATAGACATCTACTCCAAAAATTCTTCCATTGACATTGTAAACATTATTTTTCAAAGAATGTTATCAATGAAACTTGTATAATTTTTATTATAGAGGTTTCAAACTTTGTAACATTACTATAACAATAGTTTTCAGTAAATTTACCAGACTAATTTGTATTATAAATCATTCTGTCTACATGTTCACCTGTAGACCTATGCACGGCTTTCCACTAAAATAGCTACTACAATTTATTCGCATGATTCTTACACAGGTTTCTTGGTTATACTAGTATACACGATTACATTCCATTTCAACTAGATTATGCAAATATCTAATTTCACAAAATTATAAACAAACAAGTTTCCTCATTAAGATTTGATAACATAACCTTTAAAAATTCAAAATTATTCATCATAGCACTCTTCAAAGTGCAATTATTATTAATTAATAACAGGCCAGGTAGACTGTCTGTGTTTTTCTAAATGTAAAAATTCAAATAAAGCTAGTTAAATAAGTCAATCTGTGTCATAGATCCTTTTGAATATTCTTTCAAATAAATCACATTCGTTCAGTGGAAAGCCGGGTGTAGATCTACAGGTGAACATGTAGACAGGAATAAACTAAAAGAAAATGTCCATGGTAGATTGATTTTAAATCATTGTTATAGTATTGATATCAATTTTTAGACCTTCACATAAATAATAATATGAATTTTTTTGTAAACATTATCTGAGAAAGAATGTTTTTCGGTGCGAATTAGATAATTTTGTAAATAGAGGACTATCAATTTAAATCAATACTATAACAATGATTTCAAAACAATTTAGCATGATACTTTTGTAAAACATTATCAAGTTCACTTGTAGATGGACTGCTTATCGAGCTATCCATGAAACGACTGGGAAATTATTGGCAAGAATCTGAAATGAGGATCTATAACTTATATTGACTTATTGCATTGGTTTTAACTGTATTTAAAATACTATCAAATTTGAATTTATACCTATCGCAGACTGCTTTATAAAGAGGCACTGTCGAAGGCTTTGGTGGTCTTTGACGGATACAAATAGTAGCTTCCTATCCTGATGAAATGTCCAAGCAACTCTTGATAGCTGTATAAAAACAAACATGCATTAAAGTTTATTCTTAATATATTGATTAGAAATATATTTATTTTTTAAATTAGATAACGGTGAGGATGCTGAAAGTCAGATTGTTAATATTTAAGTTAAAAGTACAGTAACTAATACACATCAGTTTATGTATCTATATAATTATGTAACGATTCACTTTACCTTGACGAAGGATGATTATTATCTTCTTGGAAATGTAATATTCCTTGACCGCACTATTAGCATGAATGGCTCATGGATGGCAGGTGGATGGCAGGTTGATGACAGGTAGATGGCAGGTGAACACCTTTGAAGTGGCTCTTTCCAAGTTGCTCGGCAGGATGAAAAGAGTCAATTAAGGAATTAGAAAAATTATGAATAATTTACAATAATAATAAAAAATGAAATAAGAAAACAAATTGTGAAAGAATTTAATTGAAGTATACGTTTAAAAGATATTAAAAGAGAAAGAATAAAAGAAACTAATAGAAAACGTAATGAGAATAGAAAGAAGCTAATAGAAAAGGTAATTAGAATAGAACAAATGCTCCAGGAATTTGATGAAGGATGAAACTGCTTCTGGCCCTGCTCTCTTCCAGCCTCAGGTTGACGAAGCTATGGGTTGTGCAGGTTCCTCAGAAGGTCTCTCTCTTCTTCGATTGAGTGGATCTGTCAAAGTAACCCCAAGCATAACTAACTTTTCACGAGCTCGCGTATTTTTCTCGCATATATATGTATTACAATTAACACCTTTTTGCAATTCAATTAACAAAAATTAGGCTATATCTATTTTGAGGTTAGGTGAAACATATATTTAAAGGTCTAACGCAAAATAATTATTTATTTATAAATATTATACTTACATACCAAATGGTCGATGTACGTTGCACTAAATTTTGTTTGCACTAAGGTTGAATGAATAATTATTTTGAAAAAAACTATTATTCATCAGCGGTTCGGGCAATATAATCAGCAAAGGTATGAAAATGTCGAAATCACACTGATTGAACAAATTCAAAACGAATCGAATTCCTTTCCATACTTCGTTAAATGGCAATGTAACACTCGGCGCAAATTTGTAAATATCAATTATTATGTATGGTATATTAAATAATGTTTACGTGTTGAAATTTATTAAGACAATATATTTAATCGTATACATATAGTTAATTCTGACATAAAAAAGATTAAACTAATAATAAATAAGAAGCATTATATCACGTCGTTCGTACTAATCGCAATATTTTATAAATAATTATATTTATTGTATATGCGGACCTGAAAAACATTAAAAATTTTTTTTCGCATATGCGCGCCCCAATAGCAGCACGTGCCGGGCATTTTTTGGTCACGCGTGACGAGCACGCGTGCTGCAGTTGTGCTGTCATCGTGACGTCATACGTGACAAAAATTTTTCGCCGTCCACCGACGCTGGCACGTAGCCGGCACATCGACAGCATGCGTGCTCGTCACGAGTGCCAGCAAAATACCGAAGTTTGCGCAGCACGCGTGCCGGCGGGACTTAGAAAATTTCAAGCCAATATTCCTTCGCAACTTAACGAAACGTTGAATACTCAGCGGATTACATTGTCGAGACGGTGCAGATTCTTAATGTAGACTATTGTTCATCAATCTGATAACGTTAATTGCCTATTTGCAAGTGTTATTAATTATTATTATATTTTTTCCGGCTTTACGGCAGACTGCTGGTGTACACATATACACGAACTCGGCAAAAAGAAAAATTGAAAAAAGTAATCGTACAATCATTGAGAATTTAATTTTGCTCTCGATTAAAATCTATCACACTTAGAGGGCTGCAATTATACATGGTGATTTGTTTCAAGCTGTTAAAACAATATATGCACTTGTCTTTATCTTAAGTGCTATAGTTTAGATTTTCATATAAACACCCATGTGTAAATTTTGCCCTCGGAGCCATGGGGTTCGATGTAGGTCAGCTAGTAAAGACAGACAAGCAAAAATTGTTACGCTAGCCTGTTTCTACATAATAAAATAAGCATCTACACTACAAATTAAACATCTTGCACGAATACACTGCATATAAGGCACTATAAGGATGAATACTGCCTGGGACTGACTCAAACACTGAGCTGGGAATATATGTCAAGATCATCACTTTTACACTTCATTATTGATAATCTTAAACACACAAATTTTATTCAATGTTTCTAATATCTAAACCCACATAAAAAGTGTACATTTCAGTGTGAGTGTTGAGTGTGGTCATGTTTGTACATATGTATAAATATGTGCAAGGTTAGGTTGACATATATAAAACGTTCGCCATAATTTTATGGCATATTATGCCCACTTACCATCGCCTGTTAACAGCTGTGGCCACAATATGCCACATAATCTGGCTACTAGGCATAAAATTTGACATATCGTGGCTATATTAGCCTCAATTTCCTACGATGGTAAGTGTACAGGTGTACAGGGTGGCCGATGACGAGGTCTAGGTAGTTCGCACTTGGTTTTTGGTGTCTAGGTGTATAAATCATTCGAGGGTACTGTATCAGAACAATCAGTGATTTCATTTCATGGTGATAAAAATGTTACAAAAAAGCCATGGTTGAAAGGTTCTAAAGATGCTTATATTTTATTTTTAGGAGAAATATGAAATACTCAAAAAAAATTACTAAAAAGGACTGAAATCTCTAAAAAAAATTTACTTTTTAAAAAGTTATAAAGATTGTCTAGACAAATTAATTAGCTACTTTTTGTTTTATTTTCTAAGTATTTACATAATTTTTAAATTTTATATACATTTTTTAAGATATGAAGGTGAATTTATGCAAGGATGGTTTCATGGTCATGGAATCTTTTGGAGGTCTGATGGGATGAAGTACGAAGGAGAATTCCGAGGTGGCCGCATATGGGGATTAGGTAAAATCTACATGTCTAAAAATATTTTTAACAATACATTTACGGATAGAAATTTTTTCATACCTAAAAAATGGATTTTCTGGTGCTGCTAATAATAGTCTTATTATAAAAATTAAGGTTTCGTATATTTTAAAAATCATGGAAATCTTCAAAAACAGTCTGCTAAACTCACTGGTTTAATCCTTTACATTTTATTAGTTTTCCTTGCAAAAAAAGACTGTTCATGTCTTCATTAGATCATTATAAGAGATAAGCGGCCTTTACTGTATAGTTGCCCAATATTAAAATATTGAATAATCTAAAATTGTTCCTTGTAAAAGACGTTTCTTGGGCCGATTTCATACTCGGTTATTGAGTTTGATTAAACTTTTAAAGAAATAGCTCTGACGCAACAACCTCTCGAGATGATGCTACTGCGACGTGGTTGTCTACTGCAGTTGCTGGCTTCCGACGCTGCTAATCTCCATCAGAGGCCGGCTCGTTGATGTCTACTTCCTCCTCCTCGTCCTCGAACTCGACGAGATCGTACTTTAGTCACGCACCGTTTCAAGCTCTTTTCCGGGCATGATTGTCTGATATATAATTTGGCAGCTGCTGCAGCTTTTGTTTGAGCACGGATTTTTCCTTCGGCTCGGTTTTAAGCGTGCTAGAAGCTGAAGTGGCCCCAGTAGTCGTTGTTACTGTACTCCCTATAGCCGCGACAAACTCCTCTGAACCGATGATATGTGCAGAGGCCTGACCAAGTTCGGGGGAGTCGGCTATGATTGAGCTGGCGTCGTAACCACTCATGTCAAGATAGAAACATCTCGAATAAATAAATGTATGATGTCTTGGAAGAAGAGTAGTATATGTAGTTACTGTCGAGGAAGGCTCTGGCGTTAGTCAAACAACTAGTCGTGAATGTCGTCATTGCAATTGATGCAGTTGTCGTCAAGCTTGAGCGGTAAGTCTCGTAAAGTTAGGGACGAGGTTATACAGAGGGGCCACTGATTACACTATCGGTCTTATGCTTAATCAATTTGTCGATGTCCAGTGTCTAGTTCATCGTTGAGAGCCGGGGCTTCTATAGACCAGTCCCATATTTAGTCTTATTAAACAGTATATATAATTTCGAAAAAATATAAATTCGAAATTTTTTAAACATTTTTTGGCAACTTTGAAAATATTGCAATTTTATTAGTTTTAACCGAAATAACTATTTGTTTTTTTTTAAACAATTGGATTTTTTCATGTGGGAAAGATCTGAAATGTACTAGTCTTTGCGGATCTGAACAGCACTAGTCTTTGTTGCAAATCTGAACCGTACTACTCTTCGTAGGGACCGACGATTTATTGAATAGGGCAAATTCAGAAATGGTCTACGAGGTACCCGGGACAGGGTCGACAGTATGAACGTCGTTTCTTTGAGTTTAATAAAGAATTGTAACAAAATTAGTCGAAACTCGTTACCTGGGGGGGGGGGGGGGTTGAAATAGCTGAACCTGTATGTCGTGACGACAACGTGTGACGGTGGACAATATGGACAGTATGAACTTCGTCTTCTAAAATTATTTCGGTTAGTACATATTTTTTACGTGAATTCAAGTATATTATTCTTAAGAAATGAGTAATTTACATATTACGCCAAACCAGCATATGCAGTATAGACACTATAGAGTATGTGAGCAGGCATGCGCGCGCAACTATAGCAATCGAGAGAGACAATCGCGACAGCGATAGTATATACAAACTGACTCTACAAAGAGAAGTAGTTCGACCTTAGAAAGCTTAAGATGCCTGAGTAGAGAGCTTATACAATGTTGTATGGATCCTGCGATAGGAGTGTGATTTCCAAGAATGTATAACTATAACTTTCATTTCTATCTTCATAAATCTGTAACTTCGTATTATGATTTTAATTTCTACTTTAAGTCGTAAAATAATTGAAAAAAATTTCATTAGCAAATGTAAAACAATCAGTTAAAAATGACAAGCATTAAAGCTTAGCAGATATGATTGAATCAGCTACGTGTGTCAGGATTTTTACAAAAAAAGGTTGTTGGCAAAGTCTCTACCTGATAACTAATAATTCGATTATTTCATCGATAGAAGATGGGATGGAAAGTGGCCTGATAGAAACGATCAGCATATCATACTGATAATATGCCAAATTTTATGGGCTATGGCGATAATATTTCGATGGATATAGCGGTAAACCCTGTGACCTGGCAACACATTATCGGTACAATATGCCCATGATATGGTCTGTGGAAAAGTATATCATGATAACACCCCTAATATCTAGGAAATATTTTTTATTCGGGGTTCGCATATTGGAATCGGTTTTTCGTCGATATCTCGTGAAGAAGGGTTTTTTGAGAAAAACGGACGAATTTTTCTCCCCATACACGGGGCTTAAAATCAAGTTTCCATTCAGGTAGTAAACTAACATTTTTTTATTTTTAGGTTAGGAATCCGTTTTCCGTTTTCGAAGCGATGCGCCCTTCCTACATCTTTATAGAGCTAGATAATGACGTCTACAAGTGAGCTTTTCACAAAACTCTAAGGAGCACGATCGGCGACCCTGTCACCTAGACATCATCTACAAGTCATTCTCACGTCCAGACACCAAACACTTTTTAGCGCACTAGGTAGATACATACTTGAGGCATAAATTTTTATTTTAAGGTGTGACGTGGCCAAGCTCGGGGAAATTTGAAAGCCTCCCACGAGGCCCGAAGGCCCGCACAACTAATTTTTTTATACATTTTCTCCGCGTTTTCTCCGAGAAAACGCCTCTCCCTCCCTACAAAGACTCTAACTCGAATTTCTCCGGCGCGCGTGTTCCGCTCGGGCGTCACACAAAAAGTGCGCGAACGGGAGAAAACCGCGCTCTTCACCGCTCGCTGCCGCTTCTCCCGCCCCTCGGTTCTCCTCGCGCGCGGGCCCATCGGCCGAAAACTGACGCGTATCAGCCTTGCACTGCTCATCTTCCCTGCTTCTCGTTGCCCCGACGGCGCGAAGCTCGGCTCTTCTCACGCTCTCTCTCACTTGCACTCATACTATCCCTATCTCCACACTGGCGCAGCAGTGCCACTCTCTACACGTTTCTCTGTTTCTCTTCTATATTCATCGGCGCCGTCCTTCCTCCGCTCCAGTGATTGTCCATATTCACGTGCACTACGAGCACTCGAGATGTACCTCGGGAAAAATAGCACAAAATTTAGAAGAGTCCTGGCAACTTAGCTGTCGCCAGTGTTTCTTCGCGTTCGGCTAACTTGCCTTCACGCGACGTGCAAAAGGCACCGTCGCAAAGGTTACGGTTGAAATAAACCCAATAGAGTTTACGAAATATTATCGCCTTATTATGGGTACGATATGGCGACTGAGTCGCCACGAAATATGCCTAACAGTTAGTTTCGAGCCCATAAATTAAAGCGAATTTTCTACCAGGGTGTGCATTATTTTTTGATAACCACTTACTTAGTTGATTTAGCTGCTGAACTTTGAAGCTTGACATTTTTCAACTGATTTCACTACATTTGCTAATGTTTATTTATAAGCATAGTTGCTAGTATTCTATCTTGTAAAGGGTGTGTTATAAACTGATTTCATACCCATTTAAAAGACTTCTCAAAAGGCCGCTACTGTATCGCGGTTGTCTGTACTGCTGCGTAACTAGTTAAATATTGTTCTTGATTAGAGCAAGAGGATCTTGATAATGCTGGCAAAAAGCAGCACCAGTAGTAGACTTGGACTTGTTGCGAAATGTCGTGTGTATTAGTGAGCTTGAGGTTGGATGGTCTTCGGTACTGCAAAACTCTTGAGGAATCGTCGGCTCCTCATTGACGTCAACTTCTTTCTCCTCGTGCTTAGACTCTAGGAAATCGTTGCTGCATTTGCATCTCGCCTCAAGCTCATAAACTCGTTATCGGGCTTGCTGTCTAAGGAGCAATCCAGCCACTGATATATAGCTGTTGTTCGAGCGCAGGCTTCTGATTCTCTTTAGACTTGGTCTCGAGCGAGAAGTCAATGTATCGCTTGCTGTTGGTCAAAGCGGCTGCAACAAATCTTGCTGCACCAATGACATGATGTGAGGTACACGATCGAGTTCAGGTTGACCATGATTGAGGTGGCATCACTCTGTTCGGATTGGAATCAAAGTTTCTGTAACAAAAAAATTTAGAAATTAGACCTTGTGATCTTTGACACGTTTTGAAGGAATACGCAAATGAGATTATAGAAGAAAAGGATCTTGGTATAGACATCGGTGTCGACGCTGAGCTCAAGCAGCGAGAACTTTTATTGATGTCGCAGTCCAGTGACATCAATAAAAGCTGTGTTTAATAGAGCCATGTTTAATAGAGCGATTGGTCGATGACCTCTACAGTCCATCAATGCTGAGGATCCAATATTCACACATCGTGTCTGTGTGAATAGCGATCCACGCTTTTACTTAAGTCTTCTTGATGGACGGTCGGCACTTGGACTTGAAATTGCCCCTGCAGCAAAATAATTAAGCTTTGAAATATTTAAAATAGCATTCACATACTGTATTTTAAAACAATATTTTATTTATTGGAACAATGAATTTCGTAGGAGGAAGCTACATGCCAATGAACTGGCAGCAGTTTTTACTTGCATAAACTCAAATTAAAATCTAATTTTTTTTTCTCAGTTTACATTCTCACGCACAGACGCACAGACAAAATCAAAAATAAAATTTTCACTTTCAATAGACGATGTCCAGGTGTCAAAATCACCTCCCGGATAGCGAGACATAGTTTATTATACAACACACTTAGTATACAAAAATGTACCAAAAGAAAATCTCCATGAATACAAAACTTTGTATATAAATAGCCAGGACAGTGCCTTTTATAGCTTAGTCTGAAGCATAGTGATCGGTAAAACATAAAAATATTTATGAAATATAATTTCTATATTTTTTTAATTTACTTTTTATTTCGAAGGATGATAAACGTGATTGTTAAACTATAGCAGACTGATCATTAATAAACAAGTCAGTTTAGACTACACCGATTTCCATATTGTCTTGATGTTTGTATATACAGACTACGCACGCGCAACTTTGTATATCAATATTCAGGACAGTGCTTTTATAGCTTAGTCTGTTTTTGCCCTTTAAAACGGAGAGGTCGGTAAAATATGAAAATATTTTGAAAATATAGTTACAATATTTTTCTAATTCACTTTTTATTTCGAAGAATGATGAGCGTGATTTTTTAAACTATAGAAGACATTATTTAACAAGTCACTTTAGACTTCATCGATTTCCATATTGCATTGATGTTTGTTTATACAGTCTACGCATGCGCAACTTTGTATATAATGTAACTGGGGTTTTCGTGCTACGTTCAGTTATGGTGCGATCCTTCGCCCGGGGCTTGGATAATAACCCAGTGGTGCCTGGCGCTCCTCGTGAGCGCCAGAGTCTCGCGACTCTTTGTTTGCCGGCACGAGGTTTTATTCGACGTGATTTGTGCTTGGCTAGCAGCAGCCCCGAAAACGGTAAACAGAGGACGGTTCGGAATAATAGAGACACGTGGTTTATCAGACGGAACTGTATTTTCCTCTCTTAAAAAAATGATGGCCTTTGTTGTGAAGCATTTAATACGTGATTCTGATTGGTTGCTGGTTGGTTGCCTATGCAACGAGATCAGAACCGCGCTTTAAATTCATAACCCTCAAAACAGTCATAACTCATAACCCTGGTAGAAATGTTTGAGGTGTCTAAAATGAAATGTGGAAACCTTGATAACAATTAAATATATGTATATAACTAGCAAGAAATTTTAGTAAAAATTAATCATTACCAAGAGTGTGTAGTATTACAACACGTGTATTGAAAAGTGGCACCCTAACCCTATTTGAAGTAGTAATAAAGTGTGTGAATATTATTTAGTTTTTTTTTTTAAATGTCAGTGAGAAGTTCAATTAAAAGAATAAAGAGTTTGAAGATACACCGTGTCTCTGTGCCCAATGTCGCCCTCGGTGAGGTTTGAGAGGTGAATTTAAAGAAAAGTTCAGTACCGAATCAGTAAGTATAAGTCTATCATTATACAATGCTCTTTGAATTGTAAAAAGTCTACTAGACAACTAAAATATGACACTGCCACTTCCTATGTTACCTAGAAATATGTAACCTAGATGATTCTGATTTCGTTCATATTTTCACATCCAGGCTCATGCGATTTTTTTAATTGAGCAGGTCAAATTTATCTTATAGCCAGTTACGCAGAAACTACTATCTCTAGCACATTGTATTTCTGGTTTCTAGCATATTTTTACATGGACAAAGTGATAAATGTTTTGGCTTTTTTGTCAAGGTATTAGGTAATTAGAATTTTGACTTTTAATAGTTGTGATTCTGATTTCGACTTCGACACTGATGTGAATGCAAACTCATGCTATATGACTAAATAATTATCATGGGTGTTGTAATCGAACATAAAAGTATTTAAATTCACGTTGATTCAACTTTAAATATCTTTCCACAATCACAAAAGAAATCTATATGCAAAATATGAGCTTTCTAGACCTGTTAGTTTTCGAATGAGAAAAAATGCAAAAATGGAGAAACAGGCATCGGTCTCAAAATCTGTCACAACTGTAAAAAGTCAAAATTCTAATTCATGCCTTGACAAAAAAGCTAAAATACTTATCACTTTCTTCATGTAAAAATACACTGGAAACCAGAAATACAATGTGCTAGAGATGGTAGTTTCTGTGTAACTGTCTACAAGCAAAATTTGATATGCTAAATTAAAAAATTCATATGGGCCTCGATGTGAAAATATGATTGAAAACAGTTAAATCATAATCATGTAGGTTACATGTTTTCTAGGTAGCATAGTTAGTATCTGTGTAAAATTTCAGTTGTATAGCTTTTTTATAATGCAAATAAATGGCATTGTAATGATAGACAAACCCACTGACTCTTATACTGAACTTTTGTTCAAATTCACTATTCAAACCAATGATGACGACATTGAACATTATTAATATATTTATTAAAAAATAATTTTGAGGGATTTAGTAACATGTTACATGCTTATAAAATATTAGCAGACGTTAGTGTGCCGCCCAACACTTATGGTAGATTTTCTACCAGTGTTATTAGATAGAGATAGAATCAAGAGCGCGGGAAGCGCGCCTTTATTCCTAGTCTTAATAAATTCTTACAACTTATAATCGACTCAAACAAATCACTAAGATAACCCGTGAACAAAGACAACTCCGATAAGCAAATACCCGTACACGAATGATATCCCGTGTGACTCACGCGCGTCTCAAGGCTCTAGAAGCAACTAGATCACACACACTAGCTCGCACTTTTTGTTTCTCATTTAATTACACAATTACGTCGCACGCGAATTCCGCAAACGCCGAACGACTTATCCTAGAATTACCCGACCACCTTACGCGTCGTGCGTCCAGGTGTCAGCGCCAAGTGTTAACCTACGTTTTCACAAAATAACTCTACACTTCTATCATAAAAATTCTTAATTTTACAATTCGCTTATTACTCGAGAAGATAACCCTTATAAATGAAATAACCCTTTATTCAACGGAACACAATAAAAAAAGATAAAGAGATAAAGACAGCGGAGATTACTAACGCATACTTGAGATAACCTTTTCGTTCGCGAAACCGAACGTGAAACTGCCGTTCACTCGCGAGACGGATACGACTGGAGAAATCATAAAACGATTCACTGACCTTAAATCCTTGTAGCTGAAACACCGGGTAAAGTTAAAGTTGAGTCACGTCCGTTGGGGAGCAGTCAAGGCAGATGAGTGTCGGCTTGAGCGCTCGCGGCTTGCGGCCGCCACTCACCCCTCCCCCCCTCCCCCAGTTCAGCCCGCAAATATGTATATATATAAATAAAAAAAATACTATTGGATAGATCTGAATTTGCTCAGTCCACCCACGTTATGATTTTAATTTGGCCCGCCTTGGTCTTTATAGGAAAAATAAAAATAAAAAATTGAAATATTTACAACTTTGGAATACTTGTATCTCACTAAGCGAGTATAATAACAGAATTTTAAATATGGCAAACAATTGCTCAGGGGCTATTTCAATTTGCCCTGCAGCCAAATATCAAAAATATTCAATTATTATTAGAGAATTCCGACATTTCAACACGTCACTGAGACACTGAATAATCGAATAGTAGTATCGATAGTATCGATAGATCGAAATATAGACCTATAAGAGATACATATGATGTTGACATATACCTAACCTCAATTTGCAACTTCTATAGACTCTCTGATTAGTACAACAGGTGTTTATTGCAATATAATAAAAGCCAGAAATAAAAATAAAGTTAATTATTAAACAAAATTTAAAAAAAGATGGAAAGTGTGTACAAACGTAGACGTGGAATAGAATGGGAGAGTTGTTTGTACAAAAGGTTGATACATTATTTACGATCAAATCAAATGTGTATTGACAACATCAACATTTCTATTGAAGATGTCAAAAAGTTAAGTGTCGAAATTTTTCCCAAGCACGGTCATAGAAAAAAGTACCAAAACAATGTTTTGGATTTTTTGCAGCAATATTCAGATATTATCACCAAAGATGTTTCAGGTATCTAAATTATTCTTCAAATTATTCGTTGAACTGACATAATTTTTTCATACAAAAACGCAGCTGTTGTATATAATTTAATGTGTATATTTAATTTCACAGCTGAACCAAACAACACAATCAGTGCACCAAAATTAAAACTATGGTTGGCATATAAAGAAAAGCTTGTTTCAGCAATGATAAATGCCAATGTGAGAATGGAAATAACTCAATTTGTCAAGGATCATACTTACAAGATTCCTTACAATATACGAAGAATAATTATCTGCAATATTTATAATATTCAAGATGAGCAATGTGAGCAGTGGATGATTCAGTACTTGATAAATGTACTGTCTTTCAATCGACACGAAATTTGTGATGAATTGAAAAAATTACTTCAAAACTGTTCAACTATAAGCAGTGAAAGTTTGCACGAACCTTTTACAGGGTTTCCAGATGATGAAGTACAAAAGTCTAAATCTTATAAAAATACTTTTGAT
>QLYP01000785.1:36054-47464 GCA_016647725.1 Nasonia giraulti
GAAGTACAAAAGTCTAAATCTTATAAAAATACTTTTGATACCTTTGTAAATAAACAATGTGTAAACGATAAAGAAGTTTCAGAGATCATATTGACTAATATGGAGCACGTAATACCAGAAACAAAGACTTCTCATAAGGATAAAACTTCTATTAGACAAAAAAAATGTACAAGAACAAGTTTAGGTAAATAACAACAAATATTACTCTAAATTCGTTCATTTAAAACGTGTTACATTTAATATTATGATGATTTGTAGTTGAACTTCGTGACAAAATAACTCAAAACGCCATTCAGCTTTTTGAGCTAAAAGGTATATATATTGTATTAGTTTGTGTTAAAAGTAATTATATTACTTTTCTGAAAAGTAATAAGTTGGCTGGTTTTTTCAGATGATGAGAGTGAACAATTATTGCTCTTAAAGAAGCTTATTATTCTAAGTATAGTGACAGAAAACAATCCTGATTTTAACCGCTTTATGAGCAGAGTGAGTAGAATATCTCGCATTATTAAACAAAGAATTTTAGAAGCTCTGTTCCAAGATGATTTCAAGGAATATCACTACTCATTACTAGATCTCATGATGCCATATAGATGTCAAATTCGAGAAAAAAAAAGAAATAAAAGCTTTGTTTGATATGCACAAAATAAATTTTCAAAGTGAGCTGCGTGGATTCAAATTCTTCGATGATTCAGAACGTACATTCTATAAAGGTATTTAATTATATATTTTTATGTAGTTTTGGAATAATAACTCATTTTTCACATTGACCGATGGTTTACACATATTTACTTTGCAGTGCTTGGCCGAATCAACAAGTGAAACAGACATACAGTATGCTGTCAAATGATTATTGTTAATTTATGAGATCAACATGCACGCTACAACTTTCTGGGATTAGGATTAAGTATTAATATAAAAAATTCAAACCCCATTATTATCAAATATAATTTTTATTGAATAAATATTAGCTTTCACGACATTAAGACCATACAACTCTTATCTCATTTTATAATATTGATCTTTCATTATATATTACTTTTTTTAAAATCTTCATAAAAGAAATTTTTTATATCTATTTAATCTTGAATTACATTATTATCTAAAATGTTATAAAATTCAAATATTCACTTACAAAAATATGGAACACATATCGCCCTCTACAGTTGAAAATTTCATATATGCATGCAGCAATAGATTACATTTTTAACCTAACCTACAATTTTAGTTCTGTGATGACTGATGACAACGAAACGGCTACTTATGGAGCGATTATTTTGGAGCTGCTATTTGGAAAATAATTGCACGCTAGGAGTAAGTTATAAGGTTTTTACTTATTTTTTAACAATATATATATAACGTATCCTAAATATTTTGACTCTTTACATAGAAAATTCCACTTATTTTAACACTTTTCAAGTGTGCTTGTACTGATTCTTTGAATTTAACCAGATCATTCCGTTCAATCCAATTGCCATTCATTCTACAATATGCAACATAATGACCAAGCCCATATTCATCCGGAGGTGGTACATAATTTACAATGCCACATAAAGTAAATGATTCTTCTTTAACAGTGATTCGTGTGGGTACTTGGTCTAATGTTGATTTCAGATTTGCTACATCAATTTTCAGTCTATTTGCATAAGTTGATGCTCTGTATGCCTCATCTGCATCAATCCATATATAGGGTCATAATGTGTATTGACCCAAAACACTTATATCTCTGCAATTTTCGCAAACAAAACTTTTATCACTGAAATAATTATTTATTTCTTGTTCAAAGTTTCTATATTGGTGTGACCAAACAATTTTCAAATCTGGTAGTGGAATAGTCAATACTTTATTTTCTTCTCTGTGTTGACATAGACAGCAATATCTCACTAGCATTGTACAATCATATGGATTCATCAATAATTCAAATAAGCGAGTTACGTTAACCTCACAGTTTATGACACTAGTGTCAACTACAACATTAAATAATGAGTATAACAAATGGGCACGGTTTGTATACAATGCAGTATTTGTTCCTGAGATTGAGTGTTTTATTATCGTACTTGCATAGCATAGATATTTTTTAGCTTTTTGATCATGTACACTATTTTCAATAAAATTTCTGAAATCTGTGATATTACAGCAAGCAATACTCAGGATTTCTGTAATTGAATCAAAGCCACAGGTATTTGTAAACGATAACTTTTTTCCTTTCATAGCTTTTTCTGGGTGTTTATTTCCATTTTGAATGTTTCTATTTTATCTTTTGCTCCTTTTGAATCTGGTCGCTGGAGACGCAAACGGATTTCTTTATCTGGGCGAACATGAATTCCTCGTTGTTTTTCTTGAATTTTTTTTTGTTGGATTGGAAATGCATTGATTGCCAAGCAAATCTTGTGCTGTGCATTTTTCATTACTCTGTAATGATGAAGAGTGTACTTCCATGTCATTTCTAAAATGTATGTAGTCGTGGTCTCCTAGCGAAATATCTTCTATGACATCTTTTTGATTAGAAGTATACATACTCTCAGAGGTGTATACAATTTCTTATTGTACAATCTCTTCTCGTACAACCACTTCTTGCAAAATCTCTCCTCTCACAATCTCTTCTTCGAATGGTTCAACTGTTTTATTGTCAAAGCAATTATCCGTTTCATTATTTTCTGACACAATAGTGAAATTATTTAAAAAATCTTCATGCTCCATCTTTGAATATTGTTCTTCCATCTTTCCACAGCATGCAAATGTTCAGCACTGCTGTTTACTCCAGGCTCCCTTGTAACACATTGCTCCTTTTTCAAATTATTTAAAGCAGCTCGGGCTAATTTCATGTCAGCATCAATATTTCTTGCATGCATGACAAAGAGTTTGTCCTCTCGCATAATATTTTCTAAGGCAAGTTTTAACTCTCCCAAATATGCTTCGGATCGAGCTGAAGTCGCTACAGCATCCGGATTATTAAAATATTTGTTCATTACACTCGACCAAAATACAAACTCTTTACATAAATTAGCAAATCTGTTGGCAAAATCTGGCAAGTGATAGTCGTTACTCTGAGTTCCAACAGAATCTTTTTCCTTATTAACTACGGTTAATACATCTTTCTTGATGTTTTCAATAAAAATGTAAGTTAGTTTACATTTCTGATCAGGATTTTCTTCTGTTAAGGCTGTTGGATCATATACATTGTCCTTCAGTTCATGTATTTTTGATATATTTGCGTCAAAGTTGAAACTCTCTATCCTTGCAACTAGATAATTGATAGCTTTTTGGCAACTATCATTGTTCACTTTTCTGTACGCAACAATAAAAACACATTGCAAGCATTCTACAAAATGTTCTAAATGTTCTATAGTAGTCATAAATCCAACAGACTTTATATACAATAATTTTACTTTTGAATTTGCAGTTGAGAAGCAAGGCCATCTGGTTATTGCGTGTTCTACATGAGCTATGTCGGTTCTCATCTGTGTTGGAATATCCACAGATGTTCTTTTACCAAGTAAAAGTTCTAGACATAGATCATTATACGGATCAAAAGTCATTGTATTAAATGCCAAACAAGCACCTATTTGTATTGCTTTACCCATATCAGTTGTTATTGTTCTAGGTTTGTGTGCCCCAGATTGTATCCAAGTCTGTAGCCAATATGTGTAGAAACAAGTATCGTTCTTTTCAGACATAGCTTGCGTTAGAGGTACAATCATGTTATTGATGTGCGTAACCATAACTGAAAGATAAACGTCATTTGAATCTCCACCAGATCTTTTAACTTTTAGTGTTATCGATGCTGTAGCATCCAACGATACTGGATTATCCAATTTATTTAAGATATCATTATTGATACTGATTTGCTGTGGCGACCAGTACATGAAATGAAACTTATCGTATCCAATCTCTCTAATAAATTTGTTAAATTCACAACTGTTTTTTATTTTAGTCAGTGAATCAAACAAATTTATTCCACGTTTTATACCTAATTTTTTATTTTTGGCATCTTGCCTGGCGTTTTGAAGCTGAGACAATTTGTACAAATGTGCTGGTTCAGGATCATCATCATTCATTTCTATTCTAGCATTATTCCTCCTCCATTGCTTAGGTAATGTATGTATAACTTCTTTTTCTACTTTGGTTTTTGCTGATTTTTGCAAACGAATTTTTTTTGAATGAGGTATTGCCTTTGCATCTATGGTGCTGACAGTAAACATTACAGGCTCATCTAATACAGGCTTATCACCTACAAGATTAATCTGTGATTCACATTCAGTACAATGTCCGTCTATTTTTATGTAAGCATCATAATTATCACCTACAGTGTGTCGATCAAAGCTATAAGCACATGGTAATTTTTTACAATCCCATATTAATTTTCTAACAGTATCAGTCCAACCTTCTTGTAGTGATTCAGCTTTGCGCCCACTTACATAAACTTTTTCGATTGGACGTATTACACACCATTCATCACTCGGTACTACGATATCAAATATTATTTTGTTTTTATAACACTTACTTATCAGCTTCTTTTTCTTTTTCGGAACTTCAACTTCATCTGTACTGCTACAGTCGTTATAGTCCTTATCTTCTTTACTACTAATTTTTCGTTTTCTTGGTGTAACTTGTACATCTACATCAATATTAGATAAATCTAAATCATCTATTTCATAATCATTTTTGTCAATAATCTGTTCTCTTAACCCCTTGTGTATTTTATAATAAGTCAGGATGTTGTGTCTATCTTGACGAACAAAATTATATAAATTAACAGGGTTAATCAAATTATTTAAACTCGCACACACTTCCTTCCACAATTTATCTTTCCGAGCAATCAATTCATTGTTCTCATAAATTTCAAATTCTTTTAGTTTTTCTAATATCTCCTCAGAAGAAATTGCAGCTTTTCGACCAACCATTTTAGTGCATTATCTATACTTTTTTACATATTTTAGAACATGTGCTGCAATAACCTAGTCCTGAATAACAAGTATTAAAATACTTTGTTTGTCTTTTGTTTTTCTATAAATTCGAAATTACTGTGAGCTTGAACTTGCAATATGCCTACATCTCGATCGATTAATCGAAAGATTTTTGAATCTTGATGTTACTTGTTATAGCTGATGGGTGGCGCCACAAAATAGCGATACAGTGAAACATAACCTCAAACTAGTCAAACTGTAGTATATACAAATTTTTCGATATGTACTTTTAACACAAAAACATTTCAACATTTCAAGTAATTGTTAATAATATGTCAAAATCGTAGAAAATTTTGATGAGTGGATGGTATTTTAGTTCAATAATTACGGTATTTCTAACAGAATTTCCAACATATGAGAGAAAAGATAGGTAATTTTTCATAAGAGCATATTGACATATTAATATATTTTGCATTATTTTTCAGAGATCTCCCTACGTGTTTACGAAACAACAATTTTCTACGTAAGGAACCATCATTGTCATCTTTTGATGCTGGCTTCAGGAGGACTTTTTGAGTTCACACTTAAAAACTTTAGAAATTTAGTCTGTATAAGGTAAATTTGTAAGATAGATTCAATTTACTTATTAATATTGTTGTAAGGGAATATTTTGTTAAGCTAGTATGCAAGTAAATACGAATACTTAGTATTGAAAAGGGTTCTGAAAAAATTCCCTACTTACCGTACTGAATTTTGAAATAAATAGATTTATGCCTACTGAAAGTGTGTTTAAAGAACATTTTTAAATTTATTTATAAAACATATTTTCATTATAAAATCAATTTGTTCTTATGATAATTTTAATAAACATATTTAATCATTCTTAAAGTTACTAACAATGTTTTTATTTACTTCTAAGGTTTTGGACCTCCTGTCAGATTGTTGTAGATTCCTGACTCATTCTATACTGCATCGCTAAGTAATCGCATTGCAAGCAGAAGAGATGAAGATAAAGCAGTGTTATTTGACAGAGACCCAAAGATTTTCTGTTATTCATAACTACCTGCAAACTAAAGATATGGACCTGGAAAGTGTAAATATATTAAGGTACGAAGCTGACTGTTTTAAAAAAGCGCTTCTAGTTAAAAAATTGATGCTTTGTGAAGATTTTTTACCATTTCCAAGTGAGTTTTAATAAAAAATAATTATATAAATTTGAAATTGATGTTTATTAATAGATTAAACAAACTAGCACAATAACAGAAAATATTTAATTTTGTTTTCAGTTATCGTTCCATTGATACTTTGTTGAGACCATTAACCATTAGTATCGATAGAAAAGTGGAATCTTATTTCCTATGTCAGTCAAATGAGACTATAGTATGCTGTTACGGACTGCTGGCTATAGAGGCAAGGGTCCAACCTATTTAAATCTATTGCATACTCCAGCTCGTTGGTGGCAAGCTAAATGAATATTCGAGTCTACTGAACAAGTGGAACGGCGTATTTATCGATAGTGGATTGAACGACTTGAATTGTCAGAAGGTCTCGTAAATTTCCCTGACCAAGGGAAATTCAACGAATATGTAATTTACCGGAAAACTGTGATAACAAAAGGTTGGTAATAGTTTTCAATATAAAGAACTTTCAGATAGAAATTTATTGTAGTGTAAATAATGAGCGAACAAATGCATATATAGTATTTAAAATATTTTCTATTTGTCACTAAAAAAGAATAAAAATTATTTTTTGCAGACTTTAGATAAAAGCCTAGATGAGGTCTGCGAAGCACTGGACATCGCTTTTTGATTTAGAAACGAGCTATAGTAAGGGCGAGCAAGAGAAAATCAAAGACATTCCAAATTTTGATATAAGTTTGAAGACGTCGAACAAGGAGGAGGAGACGCCACAGGATCCTATCAAATGGTTTGGTGTTCTAGTACCTCGCTGTAAAAATTGCCAATGTACAAGCTCAGTTGACAAAAGTCATAAGTCAGTCTGAGTCTTTGAAATTGCTAAAAAAAAGTCGCTATATGATTAAGATATTATTTAATGAAGTTTTTGTAATATATCAGAGATGCGTATTTTTCTATAAGGTCTAATTAATTTTAAAAAGTACAGTGGCTTGTTTGTAATATACTTAATAAATAGAGAAAAAGTTCAGTTTTATATAAATTTTATTGTTCGTTTGTGATCTCCATACTTCAACCAACTATCCCTTTTTTACAACTATTAACTTGAGAATCAAATATATTTGTACATACATTATTAACCATTATTCCATATAATATTGAAAAAATAAGTTTTGTACCGAGTGTATTAACCATAGATAAAACAAAAGTAGTAAAAAAATAATCCTCGTCAAATGCACATCCATTAAGAATTAAAAAACCTATAGACACAAGAAGTGCATAAATGATCAACCACGTTTTAATTGTAAAAGAGTATGAAAAAATCATTAAACCATCACAATTTAATATAGGTACCATTGTTTTGATAAATTAGTATTCGTGAATTTCAACAAAAACATTTAGTACAGCTAGTACTATACATAGTTTGACCGCTCATTATATATATTATAATATAAAATAAATTAAGTTGCCAATTTTTTTTACCAAATGAATATAAGTAGTTTTCTCGTTAAACTTTACAGAGTTTAATAAAATAAAAAAATACTGTGTTCATGTCATATTTTTCATATCTAACAATTAGATATTATGTTTTGTTAAAAATATTTGATTGAGGCAACTTAGTAGAACGTGTAATAACTTTACAAAAAACGTTTAACAGTTTGTTTCTGATTTCTCTTTAACTGCTGGAATGTCTATGGTGTTTATCAAGTAATAGAAAAATACGATTTCTATTCTCTCTTTAAAAAGTATAAACGTGTTTATCGTGTGTTTTTGATATTTTAAGAATTTCTTGCAAATGTTTGCTACTCTCTAAACCAAATTCGTCTATTGGTATGCGAGACATGACAGCAATTCTGAAAAAGTAAAGCTAATTAATACCTAGTATATAATAATTAGAAATAAAAAGAAGTTGCCGAATTTACCTTCTTCCTGAAAGATTATACAAAAATTTTCAATACGAAATTCTCAAATTCTGTGGCTCTACAATAGCAGCATGAAACAAAACTATTTTCCATAGAGTACTTTATTTTTCATAGGGAAGTAGCTTCCAGCGTGTATTTCGCGAGAATAACGTATATCGAGTAAGGGTCTACATATGTGCTCGGCAATTAATATTATGATCTATAGAAAACTGAATCTGCGAATCTATGGGTTCATTTGTCCGCTTGTTGAAGAAGACTTCTCATCGATTAACTTCACGAAATAATAGACATTAAATTATATTGATACGAGTGGGGCACGCTCGGTTTAGTAATATTAATATAGGTAAATGTACAAAGTAAATCGATGAGTTCGTTTTTGTGTTTATCGAAAGAGGGTTTTCAACGATTTACTATATAAAATAACGGGAATAAAAATTACATTAATCCGTTCCAAATAAGTATGTGCTATTAGTTTCCTAATATTTGATCGGGGCATATATGCTCTAATTTTTAGTATAATTTGTATTGTAACATATACATAGTAAATCGATGGGTTCTTTCATCCGCGTATAAAAAAAGGATTCTCACCGATTTACTTCATAAAATAACGGGGATACAAGAATTATGTTGATCGCTCAATGTAACCGTATGTTGTTGGGTTACATAACATACGAGTGGGACACGCTTGGTTTAGAAATATCAGTATAGGTAAATGTACAAAGTAAATCGATGAGTTCGTTTTTGTGTTTATCGAAAGAGGTTTTTCAACGATTTATTTTATAAAATAATGGAGATATAAGAATTATATTGATCCCTTAAACTAACTATTAGTTTCATAACATATGATTGGGACATGCTTGGATTAGTAATATTATTATTGAGACATGTGCAAAGTAAATCGATTATATTATTATAAACGTGAGTGAATTTGAAAAGTTTTCTGGTATTGGACACGACAGCGAATCATGAGAATAGTGACGCAGTTGCAACGAAAAATCTGTAATGTCGGAATTCAGGGAGTTATAATCTGCAATCGTTTTTCTATTTTTTACACAATAATAATTGAATATTTTTGATATTTGGCTACAGGGCAAATTGAAGTAGCCCCTGAGAAATTATTTGCCATATTTAAATGTCTATTATTATGCTCGCTTAGAGAGATACAAGTATTTCAAAGTTGTAAATATTTCAATTATTTATTTTGATTTTTCCCAAAAAAACCAAGTTGGGGCAAAATAAAATAATAATAATGGATGGACTGAGCAAATTCAGATCTATCCAATAGTATTTTTTTTATTTATGTATATACATATTCGCGGGCTGAACTGGGGGGGGGGTCCGCCACTCTGCTCTCACTAGCCGCCGTACCGCGCGGGCGTTGATTGGTCAACGCTTCGTGGGTACTTGTCAGTCCGCCCAACGCCGAGAAGTTCGTCTACTCGAGAGCGCTAGAGCGGGGGTATAGTCTGTATGGCTAGAGTATAATACTGAGCGCTGTCGCGCATGGGGACGCCATGTTAACATGTAATCATCGTTGAGCGCGACAGCGATTTAATTTACAATGGCGCTTCATGACGAAAGTAAGTGTTAAATTAACTAATTATATTATTCATGATATAAATTTGGTAAGATGTACATCCGATTATTAATTTAGAATTAATAATAAGACTTCGTAAATATATAGCAGTTATAGATATTCGAAAAAAATTGCCAAAGGAACCGTTTAATCGATTAAACTTAATTTTATCGAGTAATCTCGATAGAAGTAGTATTTAAAAATAACAGTAGTAAAAACACGTTTCATACAACAATTCTTATTCAAATGACCTGCGCAATTGCTACGCTATCTTCGAAACCCCTGTTGAATTTGTTATTATAAATTCAGAAAAATATCCTCAAAAATACGAATATACGGTTCTGCATATTACATTAAAGTAAAGCGCTTAAAACTACTCCACGACCCCCGAATATTATTTGACAGAATTACCCACGCGCAGTAAGTTTGATAGCCAGATATTTCGGCACATCAGAACGAGGCTATCAAGCGCGAATGTTGATATAAAACAAAATTGCGTTTGCCTACTAACCCCGCGCGCAGCGAGTTCAATAATAATTTAAACGGCAAATCGGAGGAAGACGAACAATGCCGGGCGATCACTATAAATCGAAATGTTCAAATTCACCTGCCCCCTGCGCAGCAAATTTATTAATAATTTAGTCGGCAAATCGGAGGAAGGCGAGGGAAGGCGAGCGATATCTCTAAAACTAAAATGTTCAAATCCACCTAAACCACGCCCAGCAAGTTTGATAATAATTCAGTCGGCAAAACGGAGGGAGGCGAGCGAATGCAAGCGATCTCTCTAAAACTGAAATGCATTAATCTACCTACCCCGCGCGCAGAAAGTTCGATAGCGAAATACGTCGGCTAATCGTAGCAAGGCTAACAAGCGCGAGCGATTAATCTAAAACTGAAATATTTAAATCCACCTACCCCGCAAGTTCGATAGCGAAATACGTTGGCAAATCGGAGGGAGGCTATCGAATAAGAGCCATAATCTAAAACGGAAATGCTTTAGGCCACGTACCCCGCGCCCACTGAGTCCGATGATTATGGACGAAAAATTAGAGCAAGTCCGCGTGACACTGACAGCGTGCGGGTGACTGACAGCGTCGCGGGCCGCGAGAAGGGGGTAGGGAAATTTGAAAAAAAGCAGACCAAACTGCGCGCGCAAATAAGCGCCGATTCCCGGAAGGCTTAAGATAATCCGCGCGAGCTACGCGCGCGCATATACGCCTACAATGTAGATGACAAAATAGCTTCACCAACAGCAGAAGCGGACGTATTTCTAACTTCACGCAGACTTTTTGCATACTTCATGATATTGTACGGCAGTAAACGTAGCTAAAGTTGGTCTATTGAACTAACATTTCATGTAAATCACGTGCAATTACATAAGTTGCGTCGCGACGAGATTTTGATTTTAGGATAATCGCTCGAAGCCGCTAATTTACCTCCAAAAAGCCAACGTATTTCGATATCGAACTTGCTGCGCTCGGGTAGGTGGATTTAAGCATTTCAGTTTTAGAATAATCGCATGAATTCGCTCGCCTCCCACCGATTTGCCGATTAAATTATTATCAGACTTGCTGCCCGTGGGGTAAGTGGATTTGAGCGTCTCAGTTTTAGAATAATCGCTTGCATTCGCTAGCCACCCTCCGATTAGCCGCTTAAATTATTATCGAACTAGCTGCGCGCGGAGTAGGTGGATTTCAGCATTTTAGTTTTAGAGAGATTGCTCGCCTTCCCTCGACTTCTCCCAACTAGCCGATTAAATTATTATTAAACTTGCTGCGCGCGGAGCAGGTGGATTTCAGAATTTTCGTTTTAGAACTATCGCACTTATTGGCTAGCCATTTCTCCGATTTGCCGACTGAATTATCCTAGAAA